>JASAMV010006085.1:0-19594 GCA_030248065.1 Rhynchonema sp. JSB1_4
CTATGCAGTCCCAATATAATGGGAACAGGACTCCGGGATAAGCTTCATGGGGCCCAAATGATTTGAGACTCTTGCACAAGGGGAATGGTAACGCGCAAGACCTGAACAGAAATCCCGGGGGATGCAGGAATAAAGATGTGCTTCTTTATTTGTGCTGATTTAAGCGGGCTATTGCCACACCACCAGCTCGGTGCGGTGAGCAAAACTCAACATCATTACTGTGTACGGTAAATAAAACAACACAAACAAACTAACAGCAATTCGGTGTGTACCTGTGCTGCTTAAGGGTGCGAGTCAACCAGTGAAGAAGTCGCAAGCCACGCAGCCAGCCTCAGGCTGAATCAGGCAGTTTTCATCTTTAAGTGATCTGCGCGTGTAAACATTGTCAAAGCTAATAGGGTCTCCGATGAATTTGGGCAAATGTCAGCTTTGAGGGCACCGACCCTTAAAGATGCCAAAGGTACCCCGCGGAATTATCCAGAACATCAAACAATGGCGAAAGACAATAATGCAAATCTACTATACATACATCATACATAACATACTATACACGATCTTACCCGCGCTGCAGCTTATTCGTTATGAACACAAAAACTGTTAACATCTTTATTATGCATCACCCACCGCGGGGTATGGGAGTGAAGATTATTGTTTTCGTTCCGGTTTCAAGCCTTGAGACTAAACAGGCAGAACATAAACTGAAAGTAGAAGTGGAATTTTCATTCGTGACAATCTGCGCCGTAGTGCCAGAGAGAAAGCGTTCCGTGAACTTTATTCAAACTAAAACATGAACTATTTGAATGTGGATTGAAAGAAAGTGCGTTATGTCACACTATTTGGGGCGCATAAACGTGACATGAGAATTATACCACACCTTTGTCTGAACAAGTCGGATTGTACTATTCTGAATCTGGGGTAACGTTACGGGTCAACTTTCCATTTTTACTGCCTTTTTTATTTTCTTTAAAATGTATGGATATGTACTTGAAAGTGTGTGGAAACGAGAAACATATGTCTTGTACATATATACAAGTACGATGTTGTTATTGTTTGGGAAACGAGGAAAACCTTTGTGAACACACATAAATCTTGTTCGTATTAGAACGGAATAATAGTAGCCCAAACAAAAGACGTTCAAGATGTCAAAACAAAGAAGACTTACTGATTTTCCGATGAGGATGGTCCAGAAGTATTGGCAGGCAACTCAACATATTATGCGAACATCAAAACACGCCCACTGGGGAACAAAGACAGATAAACAATAACACAGTGAACCTCATGAACACACAAACAAACACATAATCATAAATGAAACAATGCGCGACTATACTGTACATACTATGATCTGGCCGCATACTCACGCGAGGTGAAAAATTATGATTTCTTTCGCGCGCTGCGCGAGCGCGCTCAATTTATTCGTTAAGCTCCAGGTCAGGACGAGAATGGTGTCTCAAAAGAAGGATGGATATGATAGTATCTCGTGTGCATGTGCATATACTTATGAATCGATGCCAAAAAGGCATGGTGCCGCTTGATAAAGGTGCATGCACATATATGTACATACACCCAGCGAGCCAGTGGTGCATATGTACATAACAACAACAAAATCTTCAATCCTCATATCTGCTGCGCGTTTATTGCAGATAAGGGGGCACAGACACAGTCACACACAACATGGCCAAGCTATGAGCAGGAAGAAGACACTTACCAGTGATTTCTGTGTTTGCAGCCGTAAATGCATGTGTGCTGTGTGTGTGTGTGTGTGTGTGCGGGATTCCAGCAGATATGGGTAAGATCTGCATCTTGCGTGAGCGTTGAGCGAAACAGAAGTTGCTCACATGCATATTGCGCTGATAATTGGGGCGATATTCGGGCTTGAATTTGGGGCTATTGCGTTAAACTTTTGTTTTACGTAGGTGTCATGAGTAAGCTCACGCTGAGACAAAACGCCAAGCCGGGGCCACTGAGTGACCGACCATACGACCCACTCTTTCGTTCGAAATTTAATGTCCGATGTTCAACGCAAATCGAAATGATGAGCGAGGCGCACACTTGGTGACAAGAAGGCGACACGGACGATCACTCAAGGTCAACCCCGTCGTCGTTGTCGTCTTGAGAGCAGCTACATATGTATGGCGGGCGGCCTTGCAGCAAAACAGCCACACATCCACAAACACGCACACATGCACGCACTTGTGTTTTGGTGGAGCACGCGCGTGTTGCATGTTATGCGTCAGGCACGTCATTTGCTAGTGATAAATATCCCCAGATATCCGCACACTGACCCGAAAGTTGGAAATTTTCGCGCAGTGCGCGCGATGACGGCAGTTGTGCGAGGGCATTGGACAGAAAGCCTTCGTTGGGTCGAAATTGGGATTTCTCAGATGCAACACTTGTGCGCACGCGGGGATTTGACCTAAATGTACCCCTAAACTTAACTTCTCGCTCTTTCGTCCGTAAGCGTGCGCAGCTAGACAACATATTTCGTTCAAGTAAACGCAAACACACACATTTACGCAGGCATGTGGTTGAGAAATTGTAGCGCGCGGCGCGTGCACCGCACAAAGTCACAGTTGCATGCGAATGCGCAAGAAAAGTTATGCGACAGAGCACGAGATAAGTGATTTAGCACGGAATCGAGAACGTGGCTAAACTATTTTTGCGATAGTTCTGTCTTAAACGACTACCGTTTCACCATGTGTAGGTGGGTGGGCATACATGTTGTTCTCAAATAGTCGCGCATTTCGTAACTGCACGCACATGCATGCGCAAAGGTGAAGGGCCTTTCACTTTAGACTTTACAGTGAAATCCGCATAGGCGCACAAGTGATGTCAAGGATACATACATGTGCGTGTATATGCATTTGAAAGTGAAATTGGAATCAAATGCATTCAACAAGGATTTATACGGCGCTATATATAGCCTTTGTTCCTTGCAGATAGATTCATACATTCAATCACGGGGACGTATGTTATTTATATCGATCTTGGTGAGAGCGAAGCGAGGTCTTAATGCATGTTGCATCACGTGGTGCGTAATATCGTTTGTTCATATGTGCAGTCGGTAATTGCAATACCATATTTGCAGTTTTATTGGCTTCACACAGAAAGGATGAGTGAGTTAATGAGAAACCCCAGTGAACAAAACGAGCCCAAGTGTTCAGATGTGACGAAACAAAGCCGCTTTTCCAGTCTAATTTACACAAAACACTTCGGGCCAGTCTGCGCAACTTGAGTGAATGGTACAAAAGTTATTCATGTAAGTGCAACAACATGTGCTTTCCAGATCGTACTCACACAATGTCATGTATGTATGTCTACGCCCTGCTGCATACCGGAGAAGCGCTTTGGGTGTTCGATTAGGCTCTTATTTAGGACTTGCGTCTGTTTTGAGATGTTGAAACAAAATACTTTCAATATTTAACGCGAGTAAGCCCCCAGGGGGTTATCCGAACAAGCCGCTATGGGACGTATTTGACAAACTTTCCAAATAAGCCCCCAGTTAATTTGGGATCTTGTTGCTGAATGAAAGAAGCGTTACATATGGCACCTTTGGAATTGTAGGGCCGCTCTCAGACACCTGTGCTCCTCGGAATGTTGCTCTCCGCTTGCCGCTTGTGTCAGAGAGCACGAGCGAGAAGCAGAAAACTAACTACAGCAACATCATTAACTTAGGGCGGACTTAGGTTGAACACGGAACACGGAAATATTTCCGTGTTCCGTGATAAAATTTTGAAAATCACGGAACACGGAAATATTTCCGTGCACGGAAATATTTCCGTGATTTCCAAAATTATCCAGCCATAGTCAAAGCCATAAGTCCGCCCTTAACCACAGACGGCTGATAAAGGAAATGTTTCACAGCATTGCGGTGTGTGTGTGTGTGATGTGAGTGATGACTGGTTTTGTCCGCTCTCCGCTCGTGCTCTTTGATACCCGGCTGAGAGCGAAATTTGAAAAACCTTGTTGTTTTTTTTTAACCCGGACCGGAGATCGATTTTCCGCAACGTAATTTCACTGATGTCAGAGAGCTCAATGATTCAGAATGCGTTGCACGTAAACGTAGTTGCTTTGGGTGTGACGGTTCAGGATGGACCACAAGTAGTGAAGCCCGACGTATATGTAACAGTTCGATAGTGGCGGTAGAGATTAGGGTCGGATGAAGCGACGCAAAGCCGTGTACCCCGGTCGGAACTTTCAAGAGCGGATGGCGGTGTTGTCGTCGTCTAGCGAATAAACACACGAGTCTACGCGGGCGAGATGCATGACAAACTGAAAACACAAATCCATGCTTTCATGCACTGCATGTACTGCATGATATGATGCTGAATGAAGTATAATTACAGAATCGGTTCAAAATTTTATTTCTCTAACCCGACGGTCAGCCCTTCCAGCACGCCCTTCAAACCACGTAAAAACGGCTTGCCAAAATATAAATGAAAACGACAGAAGAATAACCTGTGACGCAACGATATGATATGGACCATTGCTCGTGTCACAGAAGTAAATGAAGCAAAATGTTCGCGTATTTGTAAATAAAGCAGACACATATGCGAGAAACAGCAATAATTTAGCAGGAGGCATCCATTCCAGTGTTCGAACGGGATTCCGATCACTTTCAAAACTCAATCCCGATCCCGATCCTGGGATTGAAAACAAATCCCGTTCGAGCACTGTGCATTGCAAGAAAGCCGTCAAGAAAATCATGTTTTAAAATAATGGTTATCAGGCAATCTTCAGCACTTCGCCCTCGAACATTTCAAATTTCAACCAGATGCAGTCGTACTGCAGATGGATTCGTCGTTTTTCGGTCATTACCAACACCCACACGAACGCCTTGCCGAACTGGTGATGCCAAAGGTAGAGATTGAGTGAACGGAAGTCGTTTCCCAATTGTTGCACAATCAACTGAAATTTTGTGAGTGTGTCTCTGATCAAATAATTAAATTAGGGCTGAAATGACGCGAGAACAAACATTTTTGACGGTCTCGAACGGTACAGCCACCAAGACATCAGCCAGTAGCGCGTGCGGCGCGTCAACGGCGGTTTGCAGATCGATCGGTGGGCGCGGATGCCAATCCAAGGGACATTCCCACCCATCGACTGCAAATGAGGTCGTCTCCGGATGTTCGTCGAGGAAAATTTGGACACGTCCGTCTCCGTCGAAATGGTTGGTGTTGACAAACTGGAATGAGGTATACGAACGGAGCTTTGGAAATGCATTAAAAAGTCCCAGCGAAGTTGGAGCGACAGGTTCCTCGGGCCTAATCGACCAAATTTGCCTGACTGAGGTTCATGCGAAGACTAAAGATTTGACTAAAATGCAAATATATCTAAGAAAAGTAACACTACGCCAACACGAGCCCGATTTCGGAGGAGGCACATTGGTGAAACATTCATACGTGGCTGCTGATTTGGGAAATGTTACACGTTGTATAGTAAGTTTCTAATTTCGTTGCCTCATGCATTCTTACAGACGCAGGAAAATCTCGTTCGAAGTCGAAGCAGGCAACAATCTCAACACGCAGTCAACAAGCCACGCGGCTGGCTCGTGTGCGTTTCAAATGTTTCAGTCACACAAGCTGTGTGTGTGTCAGCTGCGTGGCTTGTTCACTGTGTGCTGAGCTTGTTGCCTGCTTCGACTTCGAACGGGAGTTTCCCTGCGTCTGTAAGAAAGCATGAGGCAACGAAATTAGAAATTTACCATAGAATATGCAACTTGGTGCATGAGGATTTCTCTTTCTTTGCGTTTTGTAACTACACCACCTACGAAATCGGGCTCGTGTTGGCGTGATTTGCCTTTTCTCGATCTTACCCAAATCATCGTGTTCGTCAACTCCGCCGCCGTTGGGTTGTACATTTTCGTATAAATGATCGGTGTACATCCAATGCTCAATCGGCAGGTGGTCAGTTGAGGCAATGAACCTGGTGGCAAGACAATGAGGTAATTTAGGACTTCGCTGATCGGGCCGTTGGATGAGTGATGCGTTCCAGAATGCATTTCGTTTGTCGATTTAGTCATTTAGAACAAAAGACCAATTCGATGGATGAAAAACATCTGGTTTTTTGGCGCAATTGCGTGATCTATCAAAACATCCAAATTTGCAATATTGTCAACCCCGTAACTACAAACCAAGTTTCTCTGCAAGGACGGGCAGCTGACCACTGTCGGACCTGACGCCGAACGTGAGTTCAATGCCATGATGCACTGCAAATCGAGGGCACTCGAAAATTGACAGTTGCACGTGAGCGAGACGACCAAATCTGAAAAAGCAAAAGGCGATTTTACACAAAATGATTATGATTGACACACACGCACAGGACATCAGGACACAACGGCGGCTCACCGCGTCAGGTTGAGTTGATCAATCACATCGATCATTGTGAGGTCGACAATTTCTTTCCTAAAGGTGTTGCAATGAACTGCGAGCTTGTAGCTCTCGATATGTGGGCCCAACAGACCGGTCAGCGTGGACACCTGAGAATTGCGTTTAATCAGTCAACCAATCCAACCATCCATCAATCGATCGATTGAACATTCGAGCAACAGATCAACAATCGATTGATCAATGTGTTGACGAAGCTCTCAAAAAGTTCAGTTAGGCCGTGAAACTACTTTGATGACCTGTTCGTTTATTTCCGCATATCCGCAATCGGCAAGCGCCGCACAAAAGCCGAATTTTGTCATTCTGGTTGCTGGATGAGTAGTGAGCATTCCGGCCAACTGCAAATTGCGTGGCAAGGAAGCAATGTTAGCCACTAAAATAGTAGAATGACCATGATGGGCACAGACAAACCATGGTGAGCCAGATGTTTGTTGGTTCGCCACCAAAATCCATGTTTTCGTCGTGACGACGCGCGTGCACCATTGCAACCATCGCTCGCAACTCAACGGCGTTCGCAACCACTTGACCGACGGCCGTAGCAAATTCGGCACGTAGCGCTCTCGTTTTGAACACATCCTGAGCAAAAAGAAATTGCGATACCCGTATTACAGTCAAACCTCCACATTGTGAGCGTTCGAAATAGTGGATTTACACTGAACGATCAAACAGTTCCCAAATTTACACTGCATTCACATTATGAATATTTGTTAGGCTGTTTGCAGATATAAGCGCGGAATGTGGAATGCGAAATAAAAACCAGCGCAGTCGCCAAGCAGACTTTGAAACATTTTCCTGAAGCGCCACAATGGTTTATGTATTGGTTGCACAATGACTTTATAAGAATTGGTCAAATTTTTTTCCTGAATCGTAAAGAGGAAAAAAACGGGGCAATGACGTTGCATTGCATAATCGCACACAAAGCATGTAGTAAAGAGAATGTTTCAGAGCTGCGGCAACGTGGTTGATCTGCTGGATTATTTTCTGGTGAAAATGTTTTGTGAGAATCACAAATAGCACAGTGGTTAAGAGTGACTGAACTTGAAAATCAGGATTGATTTGATGAATTCTTATATGGTCATTGTGCGACCAATACATAGCTGTACAGTTAAGGAGTTTCTGTGAATAAACAAACTCCACATTGCGCGTTTATCTGCTCATAGCCTGGTTTATAGAATTTACTCAGGCACCGCTCTTTTTACGAGGAACTCAATTTTTATGTCACGCATGGGATGGGTGCTTTTAACAAGAAGATAATAAGTCAAGTAGACGGTCGCCAGTCCTCTCCACTACACTACCCATGCTGCGTTACAGGATCATTTTTGCACTATTTGTGTCCCTTGGATTAGTGAAACAACACCTTTTCGATGATATGTATCTACATTCAGTATCGATTTTCAGTCCACATGAACTAATGAAGAACTCACATGTCTCTCGGTGCACAATATGAACACAGCATGCACGTTTGTACAGCGCGCGAACATGACCGTCAAATTGCCCCAGGAATTTGCGGTTTGTTGCAAATTCACAATGACCTCACGTCCACCGGAACGCTCAAAAACTTCGAACGGCACGTTTGATCTCATACCTGCAAGCTTGTAAATGAAATGGACCCGATATCCGCCAACACAGTATTGTTCGGTTTCCTAAGGCCGCGTACAGATAGAGCTGGTTCTGGTTCTGGTTTTAGTAAAAAAGTTTCTATGTCCGAAAACCAGAACCAGAGCCAGCTCTATCTGTACGCAAAACTGGAAATATTTCTGGCGCAATTTTTTTTATTCTATGTCAGAGAACCAGAAATATCTCCAGCTCTATCTGTACACAAAACTGGAAATATTTCTGGCGCAGTTCGAAACATTTATGTCACTAGGTTATTTGAAGAAAACGTGGTGTGTGTGTACTTGCAACATTTTGTTTGATTACAGGGTGTGCCGAAATACATATACCTGGTATGAATTATTGTTTATGCCGATTTGTGATAAACTTTGGCTAATTGTTTATGATCTGTTGTGGGCGCTTTGCAGCAATCTTCCATCGTTTGCAAACATGTTTTCAGGTATGATGTTTTCAGGTACCGCAGAATTCTAAACAAGGCCCCTAATCTGCTGCGCTATCAGAACTAAACTTTCCACTTCGATGTGTTTGTTGATGTTCTCGTCCATGCTGACGAAAGCAGGGACGCCGCTGGAGAATTTTCATTAAGGTGTTTGAGGTACTTTTTCCAAAAAACTGGTTCAAGCACAATGTGCTCAACGGAAATTCTTATGGTGTAAAAGTCGACCAATCAGCAAATAAACTCGCATTGTGCTTGAACCGCTTTTTTGGAAAATATGCCTCAAACACCGTAGTGAAAATCCTCCCAGCGGCGTCTCTGCTGTCCTCAGCATGGACGAGAGAGAACATCAACAAACTGTATCGAAGTGGAGGTTTAGTTCTGATAGCGCAGCAGATTAAGGGCCTTGTTCAGAATTCTCCGGTACCTGAAAACATGTTTGCAAACGATCGAAGATTGCTGGCAAAGCGCCCACAAGCAGACCATAAAAAATTAGCCAAATTTTATCACAAATCGAAACAATGACTGCACAAACAATAATTAATACCAGGTGTGTATGTATCGGCACACCCTGTAGTCAAAGAAAATGTTGCAAGCACACACACCACGTTTTTTTCATAAATAACCCAGGGACATAAATGTTTAGAACTGCGCCAGAAATATTTCCAGTTTTGCGTACAGATAGAGCTGGAGATATTTCTGGTTCTCTGACATAGAGTAAAAAATATTGCGCCAGAAATATTTCCAGTTTTGCGTACAGATAGAGCTGGCTCTGGTTCTGGTTTTCGGACATAGAAATTTTTTTAGTAAAACCAGAACCAGAACCAGCTCTATGTACGCGGCCTAAGACAGTGCCGGAATATAGTCAATCGTTGCAAATTTTACTCCGACCCAGATTGACCATCTATACAGACTTGTTAGCTCGCAAGGGACGCTTAGAAACAAGAATTATGCGGCGCAAGACCAAACGCCGGCCCCATGACGTACAATCTAACTAAGTTAGCCCCTTACCGGCACGTGAATTAAAGTAGACGGCCGTAATTGTGCGCCACGATCGAGCGATCAAGTCGTTGAAACGACGATTCACGCGCGAAATTCGAACTCGAGTCGATTCGTCCACAGCCAAGTCTGGTTTCGTTCCCTGCAACGAGACTTTGTTGGGTGATCAGTGTTCTCCGCCGATGAAATTAAGCAGAAGCAGAAAAATTTTGGTGCCAGGAACCACCCGTGGGCTCAGAGATGTCCTACGAAATTGATGGGATCATCATTCAACCAGGGCCCACACACCTGTGTGCTCAGTTCAAAGATTGTCGCCAGTAGTTCGTTTGGCAACGCTTCGATCCTTGACAAGGATACTCTGGGTGCCTGTAAGTAGAATCGGGTTGTTTCAAAGATTGGTGAAGAATGTTCGCGCCACGAATTTGTAAACTAACCCAGGGTTGGGGTAAAAAAGCAAAAAAAATTTTTCCAAAAAAAATCGCCACCTTTTCGATTTTTATATATTAGAAAAGTAAGTTCACTTTTTCATTATCTCAAACTTTTTTGTTATTTCTCGTTTTTGGTGAAAAAATGCTTGCTTTTGTGTATGTCTCTGCTTGTTTTTTTAATAAAAAAACTGCCTGCAGCGCTTGTATTTCGCTTAGGTGCAGTGTTTTTACAATGTTAGACAGTGGCTGTGTGTGACTTTGCTAAACTATTGGTCGCACAATGACCACATGAGAATTCAACCACAACCGCCTTCGATTATCAGGCTCAGCCACGCTCAGCCACTCTTTAACTACTACGCCACTTGTATTTCTGACAAAACATTTTTCCTTAAAAATGAACCAACAGAACACACGTTGCTGCAGCTCTGAAACTTCGCTTACAGTATAGTCTGTTGATTATATTTCGACATAGTGTATAAGCCCCATTCAGCGATGTTTGGAGCGGGCTGGGTCGACGCCATTCTAAATGAATGTTTCAAGCATTGCTAATTCAGGCAAAGACCGATTGAACATTGCTTGCCGCGTGGCGCAAAAACACGTGGCTTGTCATCGCACAACACCAACAATGTTCAATGGCTCTGCGAATGAGTTGGCAATGCCTGAAACATTCATTTAGAATGGCGTCGACCCAGCCCGCTCCAAACATCGCTGAATGGGGCTTATACACTATGTCGAAATATAATCAACAGACTACATAAACTTTGTGTGTGATCCACGTTTCCGCGCAAAGTTAATTTGAATTTTCTGGCATGTCAATTCAGGAAATGTTCTGGATGGATTCTCATAGTCATTTTTCAACCAATTCATAAGCAGTCGTCATGATGTGCGCGTTCAGTTCTTCCAGCAAGTCAAATCTGCTCGAAGCATAATACTATCGTGCCAAAACGCCGGAGGTCACTAGCCTCAGGGTACGCAGCTGTTTTCATTTCAATTTTGCCAAAAAGATTGTGCCAGTTATTGGTTGCACAATTACTTTACAAGAATTGGTCAAATTTTTTTCCTGAATTGTAAAGAGGGAAAGTGACGGGGTGGTGACGTTGCGCTGCACGATCGCACACAAAGTATGTAGTAAAGAGAATGTTTCAGACCCGCAGCAACGTGGTTGATCTGCTTGATTATTTTCAGGTGAAAATGTTTTGTGAGAATCACAAATAGCACAGTGGTTAAGAGTGATTGAACCTGAAAATCAGGATTGGGTGATATTTTCGAAACGGTGTAAAGGTCAGTTGGGTGTAAAGGTCGGTGGAAAGCTCGGTCGACAGCTCAGTGTGAATGACCTCGGTGTAAACTTGAAACATTCCACGTTAATAACAGGCAATGTTTCACGTTTACACCGATCTACGCCGACCGAGCTTTCGACCGAACTTTACACCGACCTTTACGCCCAACTGACCTTTACACCGTTTCGAAAATTCCACCCATTGATTTGATGAATTCTTATATGGTCATTGTGCGACCAATACATATACCAACACTACGGCTACACGAGCCCGATTTCGGAGGTGGCAGATTAGTGAAACATCCATACGTGGCTGCTGATGTGGGAAATGTTACACGTTGTGGAATACGGCGTGGTGCATGGTGAACCGAAAGTTTTGCGGTACGGAATAAAAAAAGTAAATTTAAAAAAATTTTTTTCTAACAATTCAAAAACGTTCGACAAAAAAAAATTTTTTAATAAAACCCTGCTGCAGCCTGCGTGAATGCACGTGAACGCAAAAAATTAGATCGGCAGTGCTTTCTAATGCAAAATAAAAAATAGTGTCCACGTGCAATCGCGGTTGAGCAGATGTTGCCATACAAAGTGAGTGGTGCAGCGTGTTCCTGGTTGCCCGCTTCGACCCGCACCTGCTCTTGCAGACAGGCGGTGCACCAGGGCACCAGATGTCTACTTAACCCAAAAAAACACGAGCTCAATTTTATGCTCGTGTTAAAACATCACTGTTTGTGCAAACTGTTGAGATGCGACGAAAACTCTGTTTGAGTTTGCAGGCAGCGATGTTACAGCCGAGCAATGAGATCTGCTGGTGGGGGTGCTGAAGTCACGATACTGTTTGAGTTGTGCAGCGTGTTTTTGATTGCCCGTTTCCGTAATTGTTGGGTCCTCTTGTGGATATATGTACATATGTATATTTAGCATGGGCTGTATTTTGGTGATAATGAACAAAATTGGGCGCGATACATGATTTCAAATTTGGTCAGCCACAGGTCAACTGGATTGACTAACGTGTTCAATATAACGGATCAGTCGTCCCATTCGCGTCATATCAGCTGACGGTGAAGACCATCGCTTACCGATCAGGCAAAAGAGCGCGCCGAGTGTCGCAGTTTGCATCGCAAGTGAATCGGGGCAAATGTCGATCTGAATTGTGGTGTTTGCGCAAATGCAATCGAAAGGTGCTTTCTTTCTTGCACTTTTTAATCTAAAGACAACTAACCACGCCAACAAGCATCAGCAAAGCGCAAAGTAGATGACACATCGATAGCAGCATCAGGTAGGTCGCAAGCAGCAGGGAGAAGGGAGGCATGATGTCTGATCAAACGAATTTGGCCAAAGCGGAAAGTGTAAGAAGGCTGGTGAATTAAATGCAAAATGATTAAACGAAATCTTACAGTGCTTCACAAATACACCCATGCTTGAATTGCAAAGCGTTCGCATTTCACATTTCTTTGCGGACAACTCCGTCGTTGGGTCGACAACGATGACGAGCTTGATTTTAGACGTCAACTTAACGCGGTGTTCCAAGTTTAGCATACTTTCATAAATCATGAATGCACGAGTTGATCAATCATTTTTACCTTGATAGGTACTCTCTCCGACTCATACAGCAACACAGGTTCGTTCGCTGCACGAAACATGTAAAGTAGCGCAGGTATTGTACCTATATTGTTCTACTTGAATTTTTGTTGAATCAATAAAAATTAAGCTCCGTTCCTCCAGCAAGTTAATTAAGCAAAGATTCGAGTAATATTTGTCATACATGTAAGTCTTGTCTTGCTTCTTGATGGCAGTTATCTGCTAAAATTGTGTACTCAAGTGCTTTGCTGGTACCATTTCACTGCAGAGCTGCGCCGGACAGCAAGGGCAGGTAAAACTTTTGAAAGCGGTAACTCTATGCCATATATGTACATGGGCGCGTCATTTTATCACGCTTAAAGGGTTGAAAGGTAATAAAAACAAAAGAACGGGCTTATCTAAGGGATGGAGATACTGTAAATAAGTTCGCCAACGTTATTAGCAACCGGTTTTATGGCCGCCATAATTTTATGACACAAAATGGAATTACTTCAAAAACGTATGGGGTTTCACGTTGCAGCACCAACCCGTTGTCGTGATGTAGTAGTAGTCGAAACCGTCATGCCAAAATTCTGCGTTTTACACCCCCACACAGCCAGTACATAACCGGTACAAAAAAACAAGCGCGTGTCACAGCTTGCCGCAGCAGCAATGCACCTTGTTTACACCATGACACAGACACACATGAAATTTTGTTGAAATGCGCAAGCACCACAACGTTTTATTTCGCAAGTTTTACGTGTTTCATCAAGAATTTTTTTGGATTTCACGCCGTCAGACATCTAAAATCCCAGGCCTTTTCCAGATTGACCCAAATTTTCAACCTCAACGACGTTATAATTCGGTGTTTGGTTCCTACAGCTCTGTTTCTGCGAGCTAATTCATATAACTCAGATAGATGAATGTCAAAAATTCGGATGGAAACGTAGCGCTTCAAACGTTGGTCAAGGCGCGAGGTGAACTTCAGTGCGGAATATGCATGAATGCCGGGGTAAATAGTGTTTAGCATCACGGGTTCTTCCAGCTACATACTCTCAAACTTCAGTCTCTATAGCCCAATAAAACGTCGTTTGATTCCGCAGCTCCACGTGCCAATCACCTGGTTTAAAACTTAGTGGAAACTGTGTCACTTTTACAATCCTGCTGGGTGCAGTTTGAATAAAATTGCACAAAATTAATTGCTTTGTGAAAAAAATAATCTTACCGGAGAAGACGATTGGGCCCCATGGGGGCTTATTCGGGGTTTGTTCTGTTTCGGCGCTTGAAAACAAAACAAGTTACATACGCTATTCCAAGTAAGCTCGCACTGTGTATAAACATATGAAACATCGACCACAGGTGGAGGCTTGTTCAGCAGATATTCCGAATAAGCCGCCCCCAGTGGGGCTTAAGTCGAACTTATCCGGTAGATGGCGAGTGCTTGATTATATTTAAGAATTTTTTTTACCAAGTACAGGCCAGTGTGCTGTTCGTACCGTGCGGTCACACACACTGCTGTTCTATCTGCGCACTGTCACTGCTCACGGACCAATGTCCGATATGTCGTGGTCGCATTGCGTCAAAATTTGACTTGAACGACTACATTGACAAAGTGAAGGGTGACAAAACGACGAAACAGTTGAATGACGAGGACATCAATAACCTCGTGTGAGTGCGATTTTCACAATATTTTTGGGTTGCAAAGTGCACTGCGTAAGTCGTATCGTTATTTTTGGGATGCATGTTAAAAATAACTGTTGCAAAAATACATTTTTGGCTATCTCATTTCAGAAAGTTCTTTGAAAAGGACCGAAATGACCTGTTACAAAAAGACAAATCGAATGGTGGCGACGATGTTGAAGCGAATCGACATCTGCTGATGGAATCAATTCAATCTTTTCCGTAAGGTTGCTTTTCGATACGAGTATTAGCGATGGATCTGGCTTGGTCCTGATTATGTTAATATTCCGTAGTCAGTCATTGCCATATTGCAGCACTAACGCCGAGCGGTTCGCAACGCGTGAGACTTTACGCCTAATGAACATTGTGTCGAGTTTGATCACGCAGTTGAGTTCGGCCGCAGAATCACCCTCCGAGGTCTCAGGCGTTCATTCGCTGGAACAGTTGAAGCCACTGGTTGACGCTGCTGGCACACACAAGTACGCAATGGGAGAAATGGCTGCGAAAAGCCAGGCTGTGCGCCAGGAGTATGAAGCGTGTCGAGCCAAGGTTGGATTGAATTTAACGTGGTTCATGTTTCAAAAACATTTATTTACAGAACCAGAGACTCAGGTCTCCAGCAGGACCCAAGCGTACGTTATTTACATATGCATACACACGTACATGATAAGCCGGTTGTGCACACGGCTCTTGCAAATACGTTCATTACCATGAAAATGCACGAAACAGTTAATTTCTATCTAAATCCACCACGAAAGTTTATTGCTTTTTATACATGCACTTGCAGATCGCTGACAAGACGTTCGAATCGATCCGATTGAATGACGTGAGCCGACTGACCAGCTTGATCAATTTGTGCGGCAAGTCGGTGGCGCAACAGCTGACAACGAACACACACGTGACGCTGATGCATTATGCCTGTCTGTACGGGCATGTGGACTGTGTTAAGTGCCTCATGGCATGCGGCCTCGATGTGAATAGCGCGAGGGCCGACAGTGGTAGCCGGCCACTCAATGTGGCAATCAAAAATGGCCACAAGCAACTCGTTGGAGTGCTGTTGTCGAGCGCCGACATTCAGGTGAATTGTGGCAAGTGGCCAGTGCTGCTGACGGCGGTGGCCAGTTGCGACCAGCAGCAAAACACTGACATCATCGATGCTTTGATTGAACACGGAGCGAACGTGAACGCGTTTGATCCGGAGGGATGTACACCATTACTCAAAGCCTGTGATCGCGGCATGAATCAAGTCGTCTCGCGTTTGATCACAGCCGGTGCCAATGTGAATGCATCAAAGGAAGGCGTCACGCCACTGATGATGGCCAGCAAGCGTTCGGTGGTTGATATTGCGTGCACGTTGCTCGAGGCTGATGATATCGATCGAAACGCGCGTGACACGCGTGGCAACACCGCCTTGCACTATGCGGTCGAGTTCGGCAACGCGAACGTCGTCGAGGTGCTGATCAGCAAAGGATGCGACACCGAGGTTGTGAATGACGATGATGCAACACCGCTGCAGTTGGCGTATCGCCAAAATCGTGACAAATGCCTGGCCGCCCTAATTACCGGCGGTGCCGACACCAAATGGTTGTATGGACTGGAACGCCTCACTGAACAATACCAGGACCGACTGACTGCACTGAAAGAGCGACTCAACGCCGAGCGGGCGCAATGGGACGCGTACAAGAGCGCGCAAACGGCCAGCGCGCAGCAGCAGGGTGGCTGCGTACGATCGCTGAAGCGTTCGACCACAGCGTTGCTGAGAGCTGGTCGCAACACGTTTTGTTGGTAGAGTGAATGACCACACTGTTAGCTTACCTACATTTAAAGAAACACCGAAAGTGAACCATGTACATATGATCAGCTCACGTCGTCAACTTGGGCCTAATGCCATGCATACATACTCTGACAATTCTTTTGGGAGAAATTTTTCAAACGCGTTTCCTGATCCGTAAAGCGCACGATGAGTGCACTGGCGATAGCGGTCACGTGACCTCTGTCGCCAGTGCACGCATAATGTGCTTTACGGATCAGGCAACGCGGTTGAAAAGTTTCTCCCAAAAGAATTGTCAGAGTATACAATACATACCTTGCATCTGTATTTCCCGCGTTGTCAGTGCCCTTTTGAGTCCACGAAGAGATTGATGACTTGCGCTGACGGCTGAACAATTTGCCTTTTATTCCGTTTCCGCTTGTCTTTTATATACAGGTGCCTCAAAATATTATCCTATACTCGCGTTCGTGGTGCTAAACTGAGGCCACGCATTGTAGAAAATTACCAACATTGTTTTCTCACACGAATTTATGATTTACGGGGCAGATGATTACAAGACCCTAATCTCTTGCTGCGTGCCATTGGTTTTGCCTGATGCCTCAAGAGCCCTTTTTACCTGACCAGTCTAGAAAAGTGGTACTACGTTAGCTTGCAACGCCCTGAAAAATTGTCAATATTAAAGGGTTTCTAATGGTTGCTTTATTTTCCACGTTCATTGGGTGATATTTTCGAAATGGTGTAAAGGTCAGTTGGGCGTAAAGGTCGGTGGAAAGCTCGGTCGACAGCTCAGTGTGATAAACCTCGGTGTAAACTTGAAACATTCCACGTTAATAACAGGCAATGTTTCACGTTTACACCGAGCTACGCCGACCGAGCTTTCGACCAAACTTTACACCGACCTTTACGCCCAACTGACCTTTACACCGCTTCGAAAATTCCACCCATTGTCACGGTATCGAGGACTAAGTGCCTCAATTGCATGCATGAACCCATGCGTTCAATGTAATGTTCAATGTTCAATATAATATTCACTTTTATTATCAATCTGTTGAACTTTTGATTCGATTGGGAAAAGACGTGTCGTGAAGTGGCAACAAATGTGCGTGCGATTCGATCCGATGCATACAGCAGACACAATACACGATGCCACAGGTTCAGTCATCTGTAAAACTGAGCCAACACCTAGGGTGACTCAAATACGAAGGCCATTTTTGGACATTTCAAACCATTTTTTTGGCAACTTTTTTTATTAAAAAAGAGCAAAACCTGGTGCTTCAAAAAAATTTTTTTTTAAATTAAGAGCTTTTTTGAAACAACTCTGCCTGAAATAGAACAAAATATTCCTGCCGCCGGTGTTCTTCGTGAACTGCGATGATAACGTAGGGATTTTATTGAGAATCGAGGACAATGAAGAGTCCCACCGTTCAATATTGACCTTTTTTCGGTGACATTCGTGGGTTTCGAGAAAAATCCGTCGTTCTTGCGTTAGCCTTCGGTTTTTCGAAGTAGAGCGGTTGCATAAAATATAGAATGAATCACGCAATAAGAATTGCTCATAGCAGAACCAAATTGCTCCTGCTATTAACATTTGATTTCAGCTCCTTGTCACGATTCGGTCCATTGTAACATTAAAACAGCAAACATGCTACTAAGCCTGGTAGACACCGACTGGTATGGTACGTTTACGAATGCCAGTGTCAGCGAGTGAACTGGGAAGAATAAATGACCAAGAAGCAACCAATCCAACGCTTGCGGACGATGTGCATGAGCATATGCAGACGATTCGTTGGGGTTTCTCGTACTGAAATGATGTCATTGCGCCGAGGCAAGAAACAGCTATTTTTAGTGCAGTACTTTCACTCGCACGTGCGCAGTGATTTACGTCACTGAATCGCCATCGTCACAAGACTTGTTTTGCCTCTGTACAGCTGCTGTCTTATCAGGAAACAGTATATTAGTCCAGTGAACCGCCAAAACAATCTGCAAGTTCAAGGTAAAGTTCAAGTTGGCAACCAATTTAAAAAAAACGAAATATTTCGGTAATTTTCTCGAATTCCCTAGGGCTCTAAGAACAGCGGCATTAGATTGCCAAGCAGCAAACAAACACTCGCGTAAGTTTGCCAATTTCTGTGAGCATCCATTAATTTTTGCGCGTTGCATTTATAAATTACATTTTAAATTAATTCCAGGCTCACAGTTATACACATGGTTATACAGCTGTCCGGGCACCTGACCAAAGCAAAATCGAAACAAGGCAGCGTTCGAAATAACATAATGATAAAAATAAAAAATGATAAAAATGCCAGAAATCATTGAATTTAGTTGTGTTATCGCTCCAGCGAACCATATTGACAATCTGGCATTTGCTCGACTGAAGTAAAATTGGCAATTTACGTGAACGGCACGAGGTTCTTTTTCATACCATCCCTGTCAGAATGGAACTGTGAAAAGTTCAAAATTGACTTTCATGTTTATTTTTAGCAGCTTATTTTCACGTGGCATTGGTACTGCAATTGCACCTTTTATATGCAAATTCTTTTTTTGCCCAAGGTACGCCAGTTGCAACCGAATTATCGTCACGTGGCTTTCCTTACTCCGAGGTTGACAATTTGAATGCAGAAAATGAGTATAAAGGTGAGCAAGTTTCGTCGTAAACTTCAGTCGGTTTCAAAACAAAGTCAGAGCTATTGTCGTTCATACTGACCTTGTCCATTACCGTAACCAATCCTTAACCGTTCCCCACCCGTGTTCCATAACGATGTGCACACTCATGTTGTACGTTGCGCTACTGGTGGTGCCCCTTCAATTGGCAGCGGCGCTCGATCCCCAGCATGTCATTGCTGCCAGTGGTCTGTTGTGTCACCACGTCAAGCATCGGATCGACGACGACACCTTTGATCATACAGGTGCGTGCCTTCCCTCCTGGGCTTTACATCTAATTTTTTAAAAGCTTTTTTCTTTTCAGACTGCAACGCTCGATGTGCGCAACTGGGCTACGGACGTGGCGAGTGCACGAAATTCACGGGCAACGATGACAAGGACACAGCCTGGAAATGCGTCTGCGGAAACGGTCTGACCCTGATAAACAGATTTTGATTTGTTTTGACAGTTCTCTTCCGTTTCATCATGCTTTTGCTGTCTCAGCGCCTTGGGGCGACGCGTGGTGCTATGGTGACCCGTTGTGTTATACGCCGGATCGAGGCTATTGGTATTCGGATCACGAGCGAAACTCGCGTTTGGTCTACTGTCGCAGCTTGCCAAATCAAGACGAAACTGGTGAACTGGCCTCATACAGACTTATTGCGAAATCCGTGTAAGTTACTGGTTTCAAGGGCTTCGGGACATAATCCGCCAGTGATCAACATTATGCGTGCCACAAGCACCCACCACCTGTGATTAAATCTCGCTTTGTACAAGCCCAGCACAGTCACAAGCGCTCATTAA
>JASAMV010006087.1:0-33294 GCA_030248065.1 Rhynchonema sp. JSB1_4
CCCATTTTCCCTTTGCCCCCAATTCTCCCTCCTGGGGACCTTGCCCCCAATTCTCCCCACCCCTTACGGCTAAACGACATCAGCTGCTGGAGAGGATCGGGTTCCGAGTCGAGACGATGACCGACTGCCGTTGGAAAGCCGAGAAACGTGACAATCAAGAAGCAAAGGATTTTTGCAGCAAATTGAGACAGACTCTACTGAAAGACGACGACTGTCTGAAACCCCATGACGCTCTTCGCGGTGGTCGCACGAATGTGGTCAGAACCTACTGGGAATCGGACGGACAGCACGACCTTAAGTATCAGGATTTCACGTCACTATACCCAGCCGTCAATTGCTGTGTCGAACATACGATATCCTATTGGCGCACCATAAATTTATCTCACCAACTTTCCGCCGTTGTCTGAATCATTCGGACTCATCAAATGTGACGTCCTAATCAAGTCTGACTCTAAGATCGTGTACGGACTCTGTGCACGCTGCATAAGTGAAAGCGGTGACCGCATCGCTGACGGCACCGTCGAGTACTGCACACACACAGACGCAGACACGACCATCCGCAATGGAACGTACGTTACCGAAGAACTCAAGGTGGCCGTCGAGAAGAGTTACCAGGTTGTCGCCACACACGAATTGTGGCACTGGCCTAACACATCCACCGATCTGTTTCGAGGGCTGCTGACGCCGGCGCATCTAATGAAGGTTAGAAGGCTAACAGCTGTTAAAAAGATGATTCGGTAATGTGAAACATGATTCAGGTGAAAGCGTCGGGAGTGCCAGAATCATGCCTGACGTCGGATGGTCGAGTTGACAGTGCCAAGGTCGACGACTATGTGCAGCGGCTACGGAATCAGTTTCCCGGGTACGACATCCAAGCAGTCGATCTGAGAAGTAATCCAGCCATCAGGACGCTGGCCAAGTTCGTCATAAACTCGTGAGTTTGACATTGACGCTTGACTCCTCTCTAGATTGTAACTGTTTAAATGTGTTTCAGCGTCTGGGGCTTCCTGGCCAAATCGCTCGCCAATCGAACCAACACACGGCTGATCACGTCCAAGCGGGAATTCATAAAAGTTCAAACCGATCCGCGAGTCGAGATTGTGTCTGTTTATCAAATCAGACCTACGCTGGTGATCGTCGAAACACGGCCAACGGCTGGACACGTGCCTGTCGACCGCACCTGGTCAATAACACTTGGAGCGATGACGACTGCGTTTGCTCGGGTATGCTCGTTGAATTTAAATCACATAACGCTCTAAGCCGCAGCCCTAACATGCTTTCAGATCAAGCTGTACCCACAGGAATAAAATGCATAATCTAGGTGCGTTTACGCGCATCTAGGTGCATTTAAGCCAACGTATAAGCATATAATGCCTAAATGCACCTAGATGCACCTAGATTTTACACACGCGCACAGAATCTAGGTGCGTTTAGGCGTCGCTGCCTGTAGATTCAGAATCTAGGTGCGTTTAGGCAGTTTTGCCGCGCGCGCGTACAATCTAGATGCATTTCAGAGGATCAGGACAAGGAACCAACCGTCGTACACTACAATCGATTGAAACGGTGGCATGCGCCATACATACCACCTTTCGAACCCGCAAAGAAGGCCAACCCAAAGAACCAGACTAAGAAAGCCGTCTCTTCCGATGAGAGTGAGGTCATGATGACCACCACACGAGTAAAACCACCCCAGGAGCAGGAATCAGTCCCGAAACTGAGTTCTGACTCAGAAATGTCGTCCGATCCTTCAGCAACGGAGCCCGAAGTGGCGCAGTCGGTGGAGGAATCGTCTGACGATGAATGGGATTATGAGGCTGTTCATAGAACAAGACATCACCCACGGTACTCCCTCAGGAATAACCCCAAACCAACAGCAAGATACGGTAAAACGTAAAAGCGCGCAGAAAATACGGCGGAAGCTACAGGCTGAGCAGGGCAGGGCTAAGGAAGCGCAAACTGCCCGCGCCCCAATAACGACTAATCTAGCCTAACTTATCTCCCTCTCTAACCTACTTAACCACCTAACTTCCACAGTCTCTTTTCTATCCGGATCCTCCCTCTTCCTCTCCCACTTCACGACTCGTTTCAGCGGCAACGTCTATGCCGGTCCTAGAGCCCGAATTTGCGACAGACGAACACATGCACACCACGGCAGAAACTTCAAAGATGACACAGCAACCGGGACAGTCGAACCTGCAGGCACAGCAGCAGGCCATGCTCTTCTTTGGTTCCACCCCGCATGCTAGCGCACCGGCACAAATGCAAACGCACTATACGCCACACAAGCACTTGCCACCGCTTGAGGCACTGCAGCACCATGCCAACCGACACACCGGCCAGTATGAGGCATGTCCGGCGTGTCAGGCTACGGAGCTGAGCGTGGTTGCGCCGCAATCGCCAGCGCAGCTGCCACCACCCCCAACACGCCTGACGCCACCGCGTTGGCCATACCTCAGCGCGATTGGAGCACCGTTGGCCGCGCTGCTCAACGAGACACCAAGACCGGGCGTCGTGCAGAAGGCAATTAAACGACGTGGTCTCTCGGCAACTGAGATCATTAGCAACGAGCTGCAAACGGCCAAGTCGCGTCAGTGGTACACCCAGTTCGAGCGCCAGGCCCGAGCGGGATTGCAGGATACACCACTAACTCTGTCTGCCGCCGTCACGTTGTTGATGCTCGAAATGCCAGTAACCCCCGGTGTCTGGTACACGCGTACGAGTATCGTCGCTGCGTTCATGCACCGATACCCGATCCTATGGAGCCGTGGCCAGAACGCTGTCAAGAGCAGGCTTTCCTGCATGGTTCGGCGGAAAAGCGATTGCATCAGCGAACTGAGACGTCACGACATACGCTGCTGGAGCCTCACCCAAGAAATGATGCTCGCGCTCAGCAGCACCAAATTGACGTAAGCGCATAAACACTAATTGGTCTCGCCTGTCTTATGAATCACTTTATACTGTATTCCCAATTATATCTTCGATTAAACCCGCACAACATTTTTGTTAGTTTTTTCTCTACTGTCTTCAGATCCACACACAATTTACCCACTTGTACAAGAAGGGAACATAAACACACACAAAACAAAAAGAGAATGGAGCAGGCCACGTGTAATAAGCCGATCTGCGGAAAGTGACCCGATCGGCGGTTACAACGGCATGGTTGCAACATAATATTGACCGACCGAACGTATACATTTTTGAGCAGCCGAACGAGTATCGAGTCTGCCCGTATACATACAAAATCATCGGCCGATTCGATACGCAAACATCGTTCAACGATGTGCGAGTGGATACCGAATGTCTCATGATCGACAGCACGTATAGTCGGGCCATACTCGGCTGTGATGTGCTCAAGTTCATCCCGTACACCATCGACTATGACAGAAATGTCGTTTTCATTGAGCAGGCCTGCAAGTTTGCCGATCACGGCGGTGTTGCGCAGTATCCGTTCTTCACGAGCATTCCAATCGGCTCCGATCTGCAGTTGATGGCCGGTTGGCAGGCGCTTGATGGCGCCATACTGTCGCGGCAGCATCCACAGCGCCTGGACCCGCCGGTTCTTGAAAACGCGCGTCATTGCTATGTTATTGGACCAGAGGGAGCTATCTGGTGCAACAGTGGCAATTCGACTGAGCGAGTGCAGCTACCGAGCCCGGATGTTATCGATCTGCCATTGGTTTCCACCGCAGTATTTTAGGAGTGTCATGTAAGTAACTGACTCAAACTTTACCGTTACAACTTTCAATCAAAAAAGTTCGACGTTGCCTCTTTCACCAACCACAGCAAATAACAATCCCAACCTTACTAACAATGCAATGATTTTATTTATGAATGGAATAGGATGCATGATTTGAATGAAGCTCAAGTCAATAGTAAAATGCAAGGGTTTACGTGGCAGTAACGAAAGTAATGAATAACAAATCAATCAATCATACAATCCTTGCCCGTGAGTTTGATGTTTCAGCCACAGGCATTCCTGCCTTGGGTCGGCGTGGAGAAAACGTACGACGAATCACTATCAGGCATGGCCAGTCGAACTGTAGGTTGATACACAGTAGATGGCGTGCTGAGCCCGGAAGGTTCGAGCAGCAGAGGGCGTCCTGACCAAGTACTGCCCATAAGTGAAGGAGATGGATGTTTGTCCACGTGATGTTTCACAACGCACAAAAAGGCCACAATACCCAAAACAGCAGCCAGAATTGCCAGCCAGCCATAGGTACTCGAAGTAAAAGTACGTGAGGGAGCGGACGTAGACGTGAGCGGAGGAGTAGTCTGAAACAGGAGGCATGAATCACTGATCAGTTCAGTATCACTTTGCGAGCGCTATTTGGGTATATCGGTTACACACCGTCGGGTCCAGCGCATCAGCCGATGTTTGGATAGGCGGAACCATTGTCGAACTCGAGGTGGAGGCACGTGTAGAAGGCTGAACGGTGGACCGGGTGGTTGTCGAAGGAAGCATCTGGCCGGTAGTAGGAACATAAGTGGACACAGCAGATGTTGAGGGGGTAGTTCGTTGGGCCTGAAGTAGTCGTATAACTTATAAAAAACAGTTTTGATTGATCCCGCAAACAGCCATTAGGACCCTCCACCACTTCTAGACACCGTTAAGTTCTCGAGAGTAACATGGGCTCAGACACCAGCCCTTCCCAATTACAAACAACAATCCCAACCATCGAACAAATAACAGACACAACCCATTCTGCCGTGTTTTCAAAGCAAAAGCTCACTCAAAGTGTTCTGCGTAGCTAAACTTCAAAATAAATAAATCCGCCCATTAATAAGAATAACAGTTAATTGGGTTCCTCCCCCAAACAAACCTGCCAAAAAGAGAATAGTTTCTCTAGCATGTGTTCAGACGGCACCATAGGACACGACACGGTACGAACACGAGGCAGCAACGACTTGACGCTGGCCAATTCAGGGCACGACGTTGTGTCAGACAAGGTCAAATGCGTGAAACGAGCAGACGGCAACAAAAAGGTGTCCATGGGCCACTTGGGGCAATCCAGATTACGACCAACACACGCACAATCAGAGCACCAGTTGTTGCCACACACAGCCGAACACGAGGTTGCAATCACCACGGAAATCAGCCACAGGATATACATGTTGCACGTGAGCTTTTGAGTAACAATAGACCGAGTTTATATTAAGCTGCAATAAAAGATAATATAATGAATAATAGCAATAACACTTTATCCGGTTGTGAAATAAAACTACACAAAAGCCTCATGAAACTAATAGCGCAACGCTAAAGGCACTTCGTGGAATGAATGACACGTTTCAGTTAGCATAGCTATAGCGCCACTCAGTAATGTGGCACCGCTAGCGTGCGTTGGCATCAGCAGCCAACCAATCAACGGGTAGTACGTGTGTGTGACGTAGCTATGTAAGGTTTCAAATGTTTCATGGCCTTGCCAACGTGCGTTCGTAGTGTGTGTAACGTTTCATGCATTTTTGCCACGCCATGCTTGCCTGTGTATTGGCTCTCGCACATTGCACTACGTGTATGCATTTTACTGGACTATATGTATATGTATACCGCCGTTTGTGTATCGCATGCTTGCTTGCAAAGAAGCTCTCTGTGTATCTGTGCTTGGTTTTTTTTTGACAGGATTTGTCGCATGATGTCTGTCTCACCCTTTATACCAAAACAAGCAAAAGCACATATTTTCAGTTTATTTTTTAAGCAGCACAAAACAGGCTTATAAGGTTCACACACTGCACTGCACTATACCGAATCATTGAGGCCCTAGTTGGCATTGGTAAGCTTGTTGCCCGGGTAACCCGAGCACCTACTACGGTAGGAACCGAGTGCGTGCTACCTAATTTACTTAGGTCAAAAGGCCCCGAGTACGCAAGCAGGTCCGCGGACACCCGCATCCGCCACCATTTGCGGTCGCTAAGTTCCGTAGCAATTTGACTTTTTCTCCCACTGGGTTTTTGGTCAAATTGTGACTTGGACCAGACTTCTCTTGTTAACAATGGACGGCAATTAGCTGCTCCGGTGATACTTATCGCAGAATTTTTGGTCTCAACCCTTTTTGGAACCTTAACAATCATAGGATAACTCACCGGGTAAACAACGATAAAAGTCCGAGCTGGTCCGAGTTTCTCGTAATATATTCAACTATCCATTTTCTATAGTGAACCTTACCAAACCGAACGCCGTGTTATTAATGTGTAGCACTATGAGACCATTGTTGCTGTTGTCCTTGTCTCGTCCGAACCACTGGGTCCGAACAGCACCACGCTGGCTCTGAGGCTTGACCTACAGTGAGACGCTGATCCGTAATTCTTAACACTGCCTTCACATTTCCATTAAACCCCTTTTTCAAGTATATCACAGCACCAGCACGCAGAAAAATGCGACTTCCGAACTATGCACATTTGAGTTATGCAGATAAGCAATCCCTCTCGGTATGTAAACGGCACGGAGCCTTGTCCAAACATGAATGTGACTACGTTTATGGTGCGGGGACCTATGTAGGTACACCTTATATTCATTTTAGTTAAGCGAAAAGAACGAAAACAAGAAAACAAGCATTCCGCGGTCCCCTCGCCATCTCAAGCTTGCACCCGGTGAGCCATAAAACAAGTATGTCCCTCGTTCACGCCGTTAGTTGTATAGCTACTAACTTGCTTAATATTAACCAACCTATTGTTTAATAACACCCTTCGTCTGAGAAGTCATCCCCAAAATTTTTGCATTAAACTAGTTTTCATCTTGCGGGTGTCGTACCCACAAGCTTGAACAATCGTCAAGGTTTTTGGAGTAGGGACTGGACACTTGAAACCCTCTGGGCCGTGACTGCTGCCTTCCGAATGCCCAGCTCTCGCTGATTCCCTACGAGGGTTGGTCATCTGCACCTACGCATCTAAAGTACAAAATTTTATTGTGTGCGGTCTTGTGCATAATAAAAAGTTGTATACAAGTTCAACACTCGGTTATGGTGCTTACAACATTAGCATTTGTTGTGCCCAGTTGTCATTTCCACGGTATACGGTATTGTTTCTTACTCTCAACTGTATTCTACCTCTATGACCCTCTTTTTACATTGAGACTCTCATCTATGACTACTATCTCAGTACAATGCCTCCGGTATACCGCGTCACGGGTGCCTTATATCAACCAAAGATATATGTATATACTCGTATATAAGACCAACCACGTGTATATGTATATACTCGATTTAAATGTAATGTATACACATATCAATGTTAATCGTCTTTCTATGCTTTGCATACCTTATTATGTAAGCGGGTACCGTATCTCGGTCTTGCCTGTTCCAACGCGACGTTCAACGCACCAAAAAAAACCCAGAAAAACAACCAGAAAACGAGGACGCACGACACCACTTCGCACCAACACAACAACTTTGTAAGAGTACCGCGTTGAGGGCCCATGAACTGGTTTTTAACCTGCTTTTGTATTTCCACAAAGTGTATGTGAATAGCTGAGTAACGGGCAAAGGAGCAAGGGAGGGACCCCTAGAGACACCATCAACGCGGCGTCTTCACTGGTCGACAAACGCCATCACGATGACACCACCAGTCGCCGACGAACATTTGGGTCCCCGACTATACCACGGTCGGCCCTCTACTGTGCCTGTGCACGGTGTTGTGACAAATTTGTGTAGGCTAATGTTGTGACTAGGCATTTCGTACCCATCGACGTATGTCAGTGTCACCCAAGCAAAAATCAAGTGACATGCGTGTGTGACCAACTGACAATCGAAGAACTGTTCCTACGAGACAATCGAATACTGCCACTTCAGAGCAGTGGCGTAACGTTGATGCTGTCCGAGAACGGCGACGTTGTTGCGCATTTCACGCAATATCTGTCGATGGAACTGCAAGTTTCGATGATGAAGGTGAAACTGAAACCAAAACGGGAACTCAACAGTAGTGAAATTCAGGCCGAAACTGTTGAGGGTTGCTACAACTGTTTGGTCGGTGCCAAACTTCGTTTGTCGTGCATATCCGATTTCTCGGACACTCTGGCGCATGTTCGTTGTCCCAGATTTCGGTTTGGTGTTCGGTGCACTCCCGGGGGGAGGTGAACGACATACGAATTCACTTCAACTCGCCGAAAGTGAGCGAGAAATGTACTGTGTCCTGTGGAATGGTTGAAACCACGTTCAGTTTGGCCGGAGAACTGGCGTTCGTTAGCAAGGAACAACTGGGAAGCGTGTCAGGACACATCAGCGTGAAAAAGGATGCGTATGAAAGTCTGGGAATCGGAGGTGTTGCGTCCACAATGTGGGACCACTGGAAGACAACGGTCATTACGGGAGTTGTTCTGATTGTCGGATTGTTGGTGACCGTTCAAGTGCTTCCAATCGTGATTCAATGTATTCTTAATCGTATTGTTCGTTAATCTTGTGCCGCGAAATGTGCTTACGTTCGTTTATCTTCTATATCGCTGCGTCAATTATCTACGTGTCATTCGTTTATCTGCATCGCTACGTGTCATTCTTTATCCACATCGTTACCCGTCTATTCGTATCGATCCAATTGTCAAGCTACAATCAGTCCACGATGGCTCAAGAAGTGTATACGAACAATCAACGCAAGAAGGCATCAATGAATGAACAAAGGACTTACGAATAAAGAAATAACTGGAATGAATGGACTGGTCAAATGCATCTTTGATTCATAATAATGATCAATTAGTATTTCTTTGTCTTTTCTGGAGGGGGAGGATGTGGTGACTAATCCCCAATAATGCGTATCACGTGTTTACAGCGTGTGCAGCTAGCAGCAGTGCTTGACTTTACCCACGCTATTATATTGATTGATGTTTTGACTGCACCTAACTGACTGGCTTACTTTCTGTGTTTCTGTGCTTGTGAACTTCACTGTTTGGATGTATTGGATTGGAACGGAGGAATAAAATGTAAATTTGCACCGTCTGGACTTCGTCACTAAACACGGATATACTGCACATACATTTTCACTGCAGTCAGGAAGGATGCAGTAACGGCCGGAATTTCAAACTACCTGCATACCGTATACCAACGACGCCCGGACCTGTCTATGTCCGCACCAAATAACCGTTTATACCGCCTATGTGTACCTGCTCTCGTGTGTCCAAAGCGCACGTCAATGTATCGTCCAATCAATGTCGAGTGCTGGTCTGCCACCCTGCATACGTCACGTCAACCAGCATGTTATAAAAACATTACATCAAACATCTACCACTCGTTCTTCAGGGCGAGAGCCTCCACGCCTGCCATTCGACACCGAACCCCCACCTACCAGGCATCTTTGCCCGGGGCTCCAGCACCCAATGTGGTACTTCATACGTTGTACTAAACCCACCATTTCGTGTTTCATTGTTTATGACATTATCGTTCACTTAACATCACCTTGGTCCATGATCTTATTATTATGTCAGGTCGGCTGCCAAGCCCATTATCAGCACTACCATCTGCTATTACCCCATATACAAATGTGTTTTTTTTCTCAAAACCCCAACATTCTGAATCGAACTTGATTGTTTAAACCTGGAGTACATTTCAATGGTCCATTATGCATGTTACGATCGTTAAAAACAAACTTTCGTAACCTGTACCCTGGCGAGGTCCTCAACCGATCATTATGTCAATTTCTTGTGTCATTGGGAACCTTTCCCAAAGGCGCTTTTCCCAAAACATACAAACAATCTGTCACAGTACCAATATCAAAAGTTCCGCGACCAACAAGTTTCTCACAATATCGGCCCGTAAGCCTTCTGTGCATTACTGAAAGTGCTTCGAGCGTCACATATACAATTTACTGGTGCCCTACATCGAGCGCAAGCTTTCCAACTATCAATTTGGTTTTCGAAAAAAAGCGAGGATGTGCGGATGCTTTATGGCACTTTGATGCAATAGTAAATGCCATGCTTGACAGATACACAAATGTCTGTTTGTTGACCTCTCTAAAGCAGTTGATTTAGTGCCCTTCAAGTCATTCATTCAAGTTCAAGTTCACAGCGATTTTTTCGGGGCTCTGAAAC
Organism: Rhynchonema sp. JSB1_4; assembly: GCA_030248065.1. Taxonomy (NCBI): domain Eukaryota; kingdom Metazoa; phylum Nematoda; class Chromadorea; order Monhysterida; family Xyalidae; genus Rhynchonema; species Rhynchonema sp. JSB1_4. The sequence goes on from JASAMV010006087.1 coordinate 10,007, forward strand.
GGCCAAACTGTAGCCACAAAAGCCACAGCACGTGAAATTTTGTGTGGTGCAGCGTTGTGTGTTGTATACATCAAACAGCCTGCCTGCGCGCGCGCTGCACCCAACATGTGGTTGGTAAAGAGGTACAATTTTAACACACGCTGGATTTCGTTTGGGGCCACAACTTGTGATAGGAATGACCCACTTATTTCGTCCAGCGTAAAAAATGTTTCCCTACACCTACTGAACAACGAGATCGTCGAAATTAGTGCGAAGACCTTACGTATTTAAAAATTCAGCCCCAACAAAATTCGCATCTGTGGGTTCTGTAATGTTGCACTTGGGTGCAACATGGATGGCCGTTTCAGAGCACGAAAAAAATCGCTGTGATTCAAGTTCAAGTTTTTTATTGCATCAGAAGCAACATGGTAACGTCAACAACACGCATAAGCTGGACAGTGACGACGAAACCATAAATAATTACAAGTGTTTAGTGGTCCAGTGGTTAATTACGGATCGAGAGATGTAGATGACGATAAGGAGCAAAAAAACACAGAAAACACAGAAACACAGCTTGATCGGTCTATTACATTTCACACGCGGACGGAATAAATTTCACTGGCAGCAATCGCAATTTGTACAACAATTCAACAATAAAGCTTTGCGAACGAATGAGTCCTTTGAATGTGCCCATTCGCAGGAAAACAGCAAAATCAGGTAAAGCATTGTAAAGATGGGACATGATAACAATAGCACTGGCAGCGAGAATATAATTTTTAGCACGTGGGATACAAATGGCACGATAATGATTCAGAACTGGAGCGAGAATTGGAATCAGAAATGAACGAAATAGAGTCAACAGGAGCAGCACGAATACCAAGAACATAAGTTGTCGGCTTGGTTGATGTCGTGGATGTGGTGGTAGTGGGCTTTGTTGTTGTCGGCTTGGTTGTCGTAGTCAGCTTTGTCGTTGTTGTGGGTGTGGTCGTTGTCGTCTTGGTTGTTGTTTTGTGGATGCGGTCGTTGTCGACTTAGTTGTCGTTGTTGTGGGTGTGGTCGTTGTTGTCTTGGTTGTTGTTGTCGTGGATGCGGTGGTTGTCGGCTTGGTTGTGGTCGTGGATGTGGTCATGCTGTCATCATGTACGTTTTTCGGAACAAAATTTAAAAAAACAGCACCGAGCAATGCACAACGGCAGTCGGATGTGTGACGCGAATTTCCTGTACAAACTCATCCCACCAAGCACCACAGCCCACACGAACTGTTCCAATCAACGGATACTTCGATAGAAACGAGAGAAACGAAACCGCATCACAGACCAGAAGACTGTGTCGTCCATGTGAGCTTTTGAGCTGATCAAAGCTCTGTATGGATTGCCAGGCACCATTAGTGTGGTTACATGACGTTTTTGTGTGCATAGAACTTGGACAACTTCCATGTGAGCTGATCAAAGCTCTGTATGGATTGCCATGCACCATTAGTGTGGTTACATGACGTTCTTGTGTGCATAAAACATGGACAGCTTTCATGTAAGCTTTTGACGTGATCAAAGCTCTGTATGGACTCTCATGCACCATCAGCGTGGTTACATGATGTTCTTGTGTGCATAAAACTTGGACAACTTCCATGTGAGCTTTTGAGCTGATCATAGCTCTGTATAGGAAGAGAATGACTGCGTGATTCTCTTGTAAACAACATTCATTCTTTAATTTTCACCGCATAAACTTGTGTTGTGCGATTTGGTGGTTCCTGCGAGGTACGATCCTCGTGTTTCGCGCAGACCAAGCGCGTGGTAGCGCCAAGAGCTACCGTAATAATAATTAAGATTTTGTCACGGATTACCAAGAAAATAAGAATATAAATAAAACGTGGCGTCAAAAATTGGCCGCGGGTGAAATTCATTTCCATACAATGTGTCAAAACTTCAACAGGATCTCGACAGAAGTATTCAAGTTGGACTTGATACCCGAAGAATTCGCGGCCCGAACCAGCGAGATCGCGAGGCAAGTCGTGTGCGTGCGTTGCTTTTCGATGATCTTAAACCGTTGAAGAAATTGGCGGAATGGCTCGACATCGAGAAGAACAAGAAGTATGAAAGAGAAGAATGGCTGCATCGCGTGAAAGAATTAATGCGTTGTGACAAAGAAACGACGATCGACCTGCCCGAACAACGTCTAAGCCCGAAAAACCCACGAGCCCCTGTCGAATGCCGCCAACAGCGAAGAATCGAAGGAAAGTGCCGTGGAAACAGCTGAAATTGCGCAGAAGAGAAAAAAACGAAGAAAGAAGGTGAAAAAGAGAGTCCAGAAAGGGAACAAAAAGAAGGCGATTAACGGAAAGAAGAAGAGACGCCGTCGGCCAAAGAAACAAACGACGAAGAAATGCCACGGGCGCAAGAAGCCGTTCGATTGTGCCACGGCGTCGAATGATGACGCGGTCGAATGGAGGACGTGGCCGATTGGTGATGTGGCTTCAATGTGCGACGGTGTGAAGAAGGAAATGGCCGCTCGAGGAAGGAGTGTAAAGAAGAAGAAGAGAACGTAATTTAGTTCTAGGTTCTGGTTTGACGTGTAGGTAGGAAATCGGTGACAAACGATATTGTGATGGAGTGATTTTCCACTATATTTCCCCGTAAACGCCCCCTTTTTTGTTCAAATCCCTTGGTGGAAGGGAGGAAGAAGAGAATGACAGCGTGATTCTCTTGTAAAGGACATTCATTCTTTAATTTTCACCGCATGAACTTGTGTTGTGCGATTTGTATGGACTGTCATGCACCATCAGTGTGGTTACATGGCGTTCTTGTGTGCATAAAACTTGGACAACTTCCATGTGAGCTTTTGAGCTGATCATAGCTCTGTATGGACTGTCATGCACCATCAGTGTGGTTACATGACGTTCTTATGTGCATAAAACATGGACAACTTCCATGTGAGCTTTTGAGCTGATCAAATCTCTGTATGGACTGCCACGCACCATCAGAGGCTCGTTGTCGATCGATAGATCAGTGTCGGAGTGTGGTAGTGGAGATGAGACGGCCCTCCAGGAGTTACATGCAGCTGACACAATCATTCATGGGGGATGAATTCATGGAGGAGCATATCTCTCATCTTCAACTCAATAGTCAATTCTATGCTACAACCCGTCTGCAATTGTCGAGTTGATGTCAACGCAGCGAACTGCAACGAAGTTGAGTCCAAACACCGCGACGTCACCCACCAGGAAGCAAGCGCACCCAGCGCGCCTGGCAAATGGTCAATGGAATGGACGAAACTGGCTGCTCGGCACCATGGGCGTGCACCAGCAATGCAAATCTGCTCTGCACTGTGGACTTGTGCGTCAGATATTAAGCCGACATGCTGTCTGCGGTAGATGGTACTGGGCCGATTGGGATTCGTGCACCGGGCCGAGGCCAAAGACAGTTTGGAGAGCCACAGTTGGATCCGTTTGGAGCCTCTGGTATCTCCAGGCACCTGAACTGGTTGGGATTGACAAAACATAATTGTGATTATTGATGCATATTCACACCTTTTGGCAATATTCATTTGAGACGTGCACATTCAGTTTTTGTCTGACTCTCAGTATGACGCTGGGATGATGTTGTGACAAGTTTGTGTGGGCTGCTGATGTTGTGACTAAACAGCATGTGCACTTAAAACACTCACATGACTGACAACAGTTTGTGGACGCTTATAATGTGTGACCTTACGTTGCGTGTTCAGTTGCAGTGCAGGTTTGGGCAGTGTATTTTGTGACTGTAAGTAAAACTATTCTTTCGTCGCAACACCAAATAGCAAATTATACACAGGCGTTGTATAGTGTGTGTGTGTGTGTGTGTGTGTGTGTGTGTGTGTGTGTGTGTGTGTGTGTGTGTGTGTGTGTGTGTGTGTGTGTGTGTGTGTGTGTGTGTGTGTGTGTGTGTGTGTGTGTGTGTGTGTGTGTGTGTGTGTGTGTGTGTGTGTGTGTGTGTGTGTGTGTGTCGAGCGCTCGCGCCTCACGAGTAGTGATGGGCTCGCTCCCAATTTTTTTCGAGCTCGCGCTTTCGTTCGCGCGAGAGCGTTTCGCTCTTTTTTGCGCTTTCTTGCTTTGATGCGTTTGAACAAAAAATCTTTTGTTAATTATTCAGAAATATTGCTAATATTTATATCCTCATAGTAGTGTGTGGCTAACTGCCCTGTACAATGCGTGTGTGGCTCACACACAGCCTGTACCATGGCAGTAACCTCAATACAGGCTTCAATTTTCCGGTTGTCTCGCGCGCGAGTTTGACGCACCGTGAGTAGTAGTGCCCTGCTCCTTGCCCCCTCTTAAGCATAGGGGACGGTCAAATTGATACCAGCACAGAACTTTCTCTTTCATTTCAAAAGTCCTTGCTTTCTCTCTCGGCTAGCTCCTCTCTCTTCACCTCATTGCTCCTGCGCCCCCTCAAACGAACAATTAAAAATTCTTTTTCACAGTGTATGGCGCGCTCGAGGATGCACATGCGCGCGCACGCGACATTTATGTCTCGCGGCGACAGCGCGTTCGTGCCAAGTTTGCACCAACAGCGCGTTCGCGCCAACAGCGCGCTCGCTTCAAGTTCGGACCAACAGCGCAAAAGAAAGGACTTTTAAATGAATGAGAAAGTTGTGTGCTGGTATCAAAGTGACCGTCCCCTATGCTTAAGAGGGGGTAAGGGCTAGGGCACTACCAAAGTGTCTTGGTTTTAACACATAATAGTCGAATGTCAGTTGCGAAGAATATTTAAACAATTTTTTCCCACATTTATCTGAAGTCTTTCAATTGAAAATCAATTAAAACTGCACGGGACCACTTTTCCAAAAAAAACAAATAAGATACTCCAAGAGGTAGTCGAGCGACAGTCACGTCACCCATCAAATTGTGGCTCCGCGGAGCTACACAGTTTGGCCGTTTCAGAGAAACGAAAAAAATCGCTGTGGATAGCGGCGATATGTCAAAAACTCCCCTTGAGTACCGCTCCAGGAGTTCGAAGTTCGAGGTTCAAGAACTGAAAACGTGAACGTTTTAGATTCTAAGCGTGACTGCTAATAATACTATAACCCTAGTCTGCAGAATTTTTTCGTACCGAATTGAGATGTGACGCGTTTCCATCTCAGTGTGCAAAGAATCGACGAAGCAGTAATCACGTACATTGGCCAGTGAATTGGATTCGGTATTAATGTGATTGTGACGCGCACCATTGTGGATGATTAAACTAGACTAGCATTCAAACCGAACTCGCAGTAAAAATCGGAAAAGTGAGGCATTTTGAAAGCCAAAAGCACCAAAATGCATGCGGGGCTCGCAGGTACGCTCTGTACTGATACAGACACCTCAATATAGGATTCATGCTTTCGGTAATCTCACAAGAAATAAGATACTTCTGAAGCATCATGATGCACAGTAGGAGTATAAGCAAGTTGCGTCTTAGCGCTTCATCACGCTTCAGCATGCATCATAATCAGCGCCAAACAGATTATGAAACACAATGATGTACATCCCGGTAGTGCTACCTTACCCCTTCTTAAGCTTAGGGGACCGTCACTTTGCCAAACTTCTACCGCTGCGCTGGGCGCTCACTACGGCGCGAGCGTGCTTCGCAATACATGAAGCCACGCATGCCGAAACAATACACACAAACAAATCACACACACACACACACACACACACACACACACACACACACACACACACACACACACACACACACACACACACACACACACACACACACACACACACACACACACACACACACACACACACACACACACACACACACACACACACACACACACACACACACACACACACACACACACACACACACACACACACACACACACACACACACACACACACACACACACACACACACACACACACACACACACACACACACACACACACACACACACACACACACACACACACACACACACACACACACACACACACACACACACACACACACACACACACACACACACACACACACACACACACACACACACACACACACACACACACACACACACACACACACACACACACACACACACACACACACACACACACACACACACACGGATTGTGTATTGTTTCGGCGTTTTGGCTTAGTAAACCAGAGGGTCAAGGTTCGAGACAAGATGCGAAAAAAATTATGTGTTTCTTGCTTTAGATTTGATCACTTGGTGTTAGTCAATCAAAAAACGATAAACAGAGTTGTGCTTCATCAGTTAAGCGAAACAACCAGGTTGTGTTTTGACATAGCATTTTATTGAGCATATTTAAAGCAACATTACTATGGAGATTCGGCATAGTGAACATATTGAGACACTTGTACGCAAAGAACAAAAAGAAAAGAAGACACAAATTGCATGATCAAGAAATAACAAACTTCTTCCGAAATCTTAGACAGTAAGAACCGCATTTCTGAACGTGGTGCAACATGTGTTGGTTTACTAAAGTTGAACAAAGCGACAAAATATAGGCAAACCACGCCAACACGAGCTTGATTTCGCAGCTGGCAGAATGGTGAAACATTCATACGTGGCTGCTGATTTGGAAAACGTTACACGTTGAAGAATACAAAGTGGAGCATGATTATTTTCTCTTTCTATTCGTTTTGAACACACACCACCTTCGAAATCGGGCTCGTGTTGGTGTAGTTTACCTTTACCAAGTTGAGATCAATCTGTGAAAAAATAGTTTCGCAGCCAAAATTAAAGCATCAAAATGCAATGAAATCACAGGGATTCCGCATACATTTGAGTACATGGCAATAGTTTGAGTACATCAAATGTTTGCTGTGTATTAACATAGAAAAGTTTGAGTACATACTCAAATGACTTTTTTCTCCTATCTTTTACACGCACTCAAATGACTTCTCGTTTTGACTCAAATGATACTCAAATGTTTTCTATGAAGTTTGAGTACGACTCAAACTTGTTCTTTGGGCACTCAAATGCTAGTCAAACTTATTAGATATATGACCACCATCGGGGGTATCGAGGTCCCGCTAACGGCGATTTTCTTTGAAATAGTCGAAATGTTGTCCGATTCCGGCCGATATTGATGTTTTCGACCACGAGGATGCCGAATTTGAACTCAGTTAAGTGATCGGGTCGACGGTCACGACGCCATCGAGGTCGTCGAGGTCCCGATACACGCGATTTTATCGAAATAGTCAAAATGTTGGCCGATTCACGCCGATATTGATGTTTTCGATCACGAGGATGCCGAATTTGAGCTCAGTTAAGTGATCGGGTCGACGGTCACGACGCCATCGGGGTCATCGAGGTCCCGATACTGGCGATTTTATTCGAAATGGTCAAAATGTTGGCCGATTCACGCCGGTATTGATGTTTTCGACCACGGGGATGCGAAATTTGGACTCAGTTAAGTGAGCGGCTCGACGGCCACGACGCCGTCGAGGTCATCGAGGTCCCGATAGCGGCTGTCGTGTCGGAAGCCAACACGGAACATAAAACCATGTGAACTTTGCTCGTTTGAATTGAATTTCCTTTAATTGTCGCTGGATTTATGTGAATTCAGTTTAATTGGGTCATTTCGGTTTACAAGTCACTCTGTAGCGCACCTATTTCAAAGGAGCCATGAATTATTCATAAGTTTGTTGTGTTTTCCTTCTTTTGTGTTTACCGCGTGAGCTCCCTTCATTTCACGTGCGGCATTACGCTGCTCCTAAGTAGTTTTTGGGTATGTATAAATTCACCCTGGATATACATAATATGTGAGTACATGCATCTTGGGAAACATGAACGTTTTGGGATATTGAAGTCACTGGTTGTGTCTGGTTGTATTGAACACGCGTACCGTACAAAACAACTCGAAGTTAACTTTCCAAATCTTAGGTACCATTCGCATGATTCGTGTGTGTGACCAATAATTGTTACAGAGAACGTGCACAAACACGCCCACAATCACAGTTAAAGGGTGAATGAGGTATACTGGACATTGTAACCCGACAACCTGTCGTGATTGACACTTAGTCACGATCTGAGTGGAAAGATGACGAAAGAATGCAACGAAATGAGCTTTCCTAAGTTTGGTCACGTTCTGTTACGCCCCCTTTTGTGGTTCACGCAGATAGAGCAACCATAAGCGCACATGGGACACCAAATAAGTACATATGGCAGGATATGCACACCGTGCTGTCTCAGTCACTATTGAAGTCTTGTGGAAACAGATAGCGACACCCGGGCAAAACTGCCGTTTATGATGCTATAAAAGCGCTAGACCTCATGGTTTTAGTTAGTTACAAAACTTCCCCGTTTACTGACTCTTCATGTGAACATGCTTGTTATCATGCCCTCGTGGTGTTATTGTGTCTCAGTCGTGTCCACTTGCCTGGCGCGACTTGTCATTATCGAATTCCAACCATCCATCAAGGTGAGTTTGTTTCCTCTGAATTACGTACCAAATCGCCATCTCTAGGGTATTTCAGCTGGAAAACAGTCTTGCTTTCCAATCATAAAATAATCTACCGTAGATTATTTTATGCACCCGAACCATCTAGCCTTAAACTAGATAGTTCGTTGATCTTGTTTAAGCCGTAAGCTAATCCAAGTTCGTTGTGGATTATCTTACGCACTCTGAGAAATCCAGCCTTAAGCCCTGATTTCTTGGAGTCTAAATACCCCTCTCCACTTGTCGCGTCGATTCGACCTTTTTGCGACCTTCAGAACAGAAACGGCGTGACAATTTATGGTGATCGCGCACTGGGATATTTATTGGCACACTGCCACGGAAGGCTCTGGCCAGGAACCCAATGGTCTTTTTTTACCTTAGCGCTTACTTTGTGACAATGCAGATTGTAGTTCTGGTGTTCATCGACCAGTATGCCCAAGTATTTGTATGAATTAACTTGTTGAATATTTGCACTGTTTATAACAATATTCACATTGGGCCTGGTTGAGTGCATGCGTCGGAACACAACGAGTTTGGTTTTCTTTTCATTCACTTTCAGCATTTTACCTTCAAAGAAGGCTGTGAGTTGGTCAATGTCAGTTTGCAAGTGAGAGATGCACTTGTCTGTAACAGCTGGGTGAATGACCACAAGGTCATCAGCAAATTTGATCGTTTTGGTGCAAGTACTAAGCGTCAATTTGAAAATACTGTTCACATAAGCAATGAATAGTAATGGTCCCAGTACACTTCCTTGCGGTACTCCGCTTGTAATGTTTATCATTTCGGATTTGGACTTCCCGACACGAGCACACATTTTGCGATTTGAGAGATAACTCCGTAAGAGCAAAATAAAATAGCTTGGAATCAGGTAGTCAGTGATCAGACAGTTGATCAATGAATTGAAAGGAACCGTATCAAACGCCTTTGATAAATCAATAAATGTGGCATAAACGAAAGGGTTTTTGTCCAGTTCACTGGTTATTAGTGAATCAAAATGCCATAGTGCATCACTGCAGCCTCTTCCTGTCCGAAACCCGATTGAAACCCACTTAGCTGTGGTTCAATGTACGGTAATAGAACCTTGTATATATGCCTTTCGAAGCACTTTTCTGTGACAGACTTATCGGCCTGTAGTCATTAAAGTGTTGAGGGCATGGTACTTTATGAATGGGAACTGTGATTGACTCTTTGAACTCATCTGGTATGGTACATTCTTTCTGGCATCGTCTAATTAGACGGCACAGTGCAGGTGCTATTGCCGGAGCCAACTCCTTGAGTACAACAGGTTTTAGTTCGTCGATGCCAGGAGATTTATTGAGTTTCAATTTCGAAAGAAAGCTCTTGACAAATTCAACGTCACATAGTTCAGTCTCAGGGCACTCCAACTGCCCTGTTGGCTCCCTCCCAGGTTGGTCTGTTTTATTCCAGACACTTGCAAAGTGTTTGCGAAATTCGCTTGCCTTCAACACTTCATCAATAATTAACTGTCCATCTTTGTTGTGCAAAGCAGGGATGTCAGATTTGATTTTTCCCTGTACTGCGTTACCATGTTGCCAAACAGCACGTTCTTGCAGTCCTTTTTTGAACGTATTGGTGTGAAAGTCTTTCCTGCATTGGATTTCTAACTTCCTTATTTGCGCCTTTAGTTTTTTGACTTTGTAAAATTTTGGCGATCGTTTGTCTCTTTTGGTGGTTTTTAGCCAATTAGCATATGCTTGGTTTTTCTTCCGCGTTAGCTTTTCGAGGTCACGGGTAGTCCATGGCTCCCGCTTTGGTTTGATCGTAACTGGGAATGTTTCGAACTTTGTATTTTGGTTAACGTGGAATGGGTCAGCCAATTTTGTTGTCGGTCGCAACACACATTTTTTTCGAAACGGTCAGTGATATTTAACGCCAGCTGAGTAACCTAGTCAACCAACCAGCATCACAATTTGTAGAACGTTGGTTCAACTGGTGATAATCTGGTCGTGCAACTAGTGTCACACATAAATTACAGAACTAAGTTATTTAACGTATACCTTGGTTGTCGTCAAAGTGAACGAACATGCTTGTTTTGACCCATTATATCATCTGAAACTCTGTGAAACAGTGTACGAAGGCTAGGGCGCTTGTTTTGATCCATTATATCATCAGAAACTGACTGAAATGCTACACGGAGGTCAAGGTGCTTGTTTTGACCCATTATATCATCAGAAACTGAGTGAGAACTTGTGGTCACCACAACCAAGGTATACAGCGATGCCTCCGGCACTTTTTCCTAGTGCGTAGTAAGAAATGAGACCAAAGACAACAAAGCTGTGATGTAAAAATCTCAAAAGTAGATATCGGGCAATTGGACGCGAATCATGAATTTGCGGTAGCATTCGTGGCTTTTTAGACATGTTACTAAGCGACCTGAACTGCCCACCGAGTCCACCGATGGTGGAAAAGCTGATTTTGATATCACTTAGTTCCTAACACGTAATACATCATTTACATGCAAAATTATGCGGTGAATACGAAAAAGCTATTTTCATATCAATGCTAACCAAGAATATAAATTTGATCGAAAGCACCGGCTGCCGATAAAGTCACTGGCACTGTAGTGCTGATTGATGTTTCACACCTTGTTTTCGGGCTCAAAATTGGCCGGTTCTCTAGACAAGTTCTCTGATCGATTTTTGTTTGTATCGATACGACGATTCTGCCCGAACTGTTCTAAATGTTGGCCGATTTCGACCTGTAGGGATGCAATCGACCACGTGGGGACCGAATCTGAGATTGGGTCAGAGACACCACCCACCGTCACCACGGTATCGGGGTCATCGCAGTATCGATACGCCGATTCTGCCCGAACTGTCCAAAATGTTGGCCGATTTCGACCTGTAGGGATGTAATCGACCACGTGGGGACCGAATCTGAGATCGGTGAAGCGACACCACCTCCGTCACCACGGTATCGGGGTCATCGCAGTATCCTATACGACGATTCTGCCCAAACTGTTCAAAATGTTGGCATACACTGTTTCACTGAGTTTCTGATGATATAATGGGACAAAACAAGCCTGTTCATTCACTTTTACGACAACCAAGGTATACAGCGCCGCGCGCTCGCCGGAGAGTTACCATTTTTTTCTGCCATCAACTGCGAGTTAAATGGGTCAGCCAATTTTGTTGCCGGTCGCAACACACATTTTTTTCGTAACGGTCAGTGATATTTAACGCCAGCTGAGTAACCTAGTCAACCAACCAGTATCACAACTTGTAGAACGTTGGTTCAACTGGAACGTAGTGGTTCAACTTGTTCAAATAATTAAGTCGTCCGAGTTGTGAACCAGTAGAACACAGCGATGGCACCATAGTCGTTCGACTAGTGTTGCGTGTGCGATCGCCGATCTTGTTCATGGAGGTAATTTTTTTTCAGTTTTGAATTGAGAGCCAGGTCGGACTTTTTTGTCAATTTTTACATTGAATCTGGATCTTATCCTGACGCTGCATGCTCGCAAGTTTGTCGGTGGTGAAAGCTCGACTTCTGTTTCAAATACAAATGCATAGGCTTCCGCTGAAAGTTTGACTTGCGGTAACGCGGACCCGTTTAACTCGCAGTTGATGACACAAACAATGGTAACTCCTCGGCGAGCGCACTGCGTATACCTTGGTTGTCGTCAAAGTGAACGAACATGCTTGTTTTGACCCATTATAACATCTGAAACTCTGTGAAACAGTGTACGAAGGCTAGGGCGCTTGTTTTGATCCATTATATCATCACACAGCGCGCATTTGACACATTTGAATAGAAAAAAACTCTTTAAATGTGATCAAATGTCAAATCAAACTTGACAAATATATTCAAAGTCTATTCAAATGTCAAATCAAATGCAGACATTCTCTTCAAATCAAATCAAATCTGTGTTCAAACTTGTCAAATGTATTCAAATGTCTTCAAATGTTATTCAAATGTGTTCAAACTTCCTCATATTTTTGGCAGTAACTGAGTGATTGACTCGAACAGCGAAGTTTCCTTTGCTTAATGCCGTGGTTTTTTGCGACTCACTAGGCCATTGTGATACGATGCTGCCACTTTGAGGACGAAGTGATTGCTCTACGTTAGGGCGCGCCCGGCCGGCCTTGATTTGCATGGGCACACCGACAGGGCTAGGGCCGGGGCATAAGCGAAACATTTTTTTGGCCAGGCGCCGTCACAGTTACAGGATTGTCAATAAATTGGTTTCGTATTTGCAGCTGCACGTGTGCGTTCGCGTTGGGTGTGCTGTTGCCTGAGATATCTATTCAAAAATAAAGCGTTTTAAGTTAACTTGGTTGAACAAATTTGTATAATATAAATAAAAACAGAGGTAAAACTGGCCGTGCATTTGATCAGGCAATAGCACACCCAACGCAGCTGTGTGCTTGTGGTCGAGCGAGAGCAAAGAACACTGAATAAATGTGGAGGGCTCGCTTACACCTGTTGATTACCTGGTGTTTGGAAGCGAGGAACTGCAACAAATTGAGGAGTTTGGCACATGTTACTTGGAGTTGTGTGCTGTGGTCGAGCTACGGCAAAGAATAAATGGTTTTGCGTGTCCAGGATAAGCACAAATAAAATCAATTCAAAACAAAACAGGGGCACTGCATTTGATCACCAAGCCACAGCGATGATTGTGACCGGAGCTCGCTCGAAATCTGCTAGCTTGCTCAAAGTGTAGCGTTTCGCGAATTCAAAAGTTGCGAAATGGAAAACCGTTTCGCAGGTTAGGGATTGGACCGGACGCTTGAATTTCAAATCGCATTGAATCGGTACAACAGTCATCTGCCAGGTTTCTGGCTCAAGGTTCACACTCGTCAAAGGAGTGTGTTGTCTGTAATGCACATTGCTGAGCGCTTGTCTATGATGCCTGTGTAGTACAAGCAAACAATCAGGGAATGCTTGAGGTGACTTGCTCCATGCCCCGTATTGCCCTAAAGTAAAATGTTAGTGAGTGCAGTAATGTTGATCTGTTTCGTTCTGCTTTCGCAGACAGACCGAGGCGCCAGGACTCACTGCGTGCAAACCCATAAATAGTGTTTTCGTCACGTCTGCGCATAGCGAGGTCAAGAGCCACTACAAGCGGTGTACATGGTGAAGTAACAATGTTACTGAGTGCAGTAATGTTGGTCTGTTTCGCCCTGCTTTCGCAGACTTTCGCAGTCAGACCGAGGCGCCAGGGCTCGTCAGTGTGAACGCCTCTGGCATAGCCTCTGAAAAACCCCGCCAGCAGTTCTTATTGCTGGGCTGTAACATCACTGCGTACAAACTCATAAATAGAGTTTCGTCACTTCTGTGCATAGCGAGGGCAGGAGCCACTACAAGCAGTGCACCTGGTGAAGCAACAATGTTACTGAGTGCAGTAATGTTGGCCTGTTTCGCCCTGCTTTCGCAGATTTTCGCAGACAGACCGAAGCACCAGGGCTCGCCAGTGCGAACGGCTCTGGCAAATTATTGCCTCCAGAAAGCCCCACCAGCAGTTTTTATTGCTGGGCTGTAACATCACTGCGTGCAAACTCATTAATAGAGTTTTCGTCACATCTGTGCATGGCGAGGGCAAGAGCCACTACAAGCAGTGGGCACACTTAAACCCGGAGCGTGGGCACCCCAGTTGTCTCTGCCACAGGGTTTCTGCATGAACAGCACAAAGAGCGAAAATGCTGAATGAATGAAATGTATTGCCCATGTTTGTTCTCCGCAACGGAACTTTATTGCCCGGTATTGCTCGGCTTTCGCAGCCACGACCGAGGCCCTTGCCCTGGCCCCCACCCTGCTTTACATGGGCGCACCGACAGGGCCGGGGGATTTCCGAAACATTTTTTTGGCCAGGCGACGTTGAAACTACAGGGTTGGCAATGATTTAAGATTGGTTTCGTTGTTCGCGTTGGGTGTGATATTGCCTGATCAAATGCACGGCCAGTTTTACCTCTGTTTTTATTTATATTATACAAATTTGTTCAACCAAGTTAACTTAAAACGCTTTATTTTTGAGTAGATATCTCAGGCAACAGCACACCCAACGCGAACGCACACGTGCAGCTGCAAATACGAAACCAATTTATTGACAATCCTGTAACTGTGACGGCGCCTGGCCAAAAAAATGTTTCGCTTATGCCCCGGCCCCCGGCCCTAGCCCTGTCGGTGTGCCCATGCAAATCAAGGCCGGCCGGGCGCGCCCTAACGTAGAGCAATCACTTCGTCCTCAAAGTGGCAGCATCATATCACAATGGCCTAGTGAGTCGCAAAAAACCACGGCATTAAGCAAAGGAAACTTCGCTGTTCGAGTCAATCACTCAGTTACTGCCAAAAATATGAGGAAGTTTGAACACATTTGAATAACATTTGAAGACATTTGAATACATTTGACAAGTTTGAACACAGATTTGATTTGATTTGAAGAGAATGTCTGCATTTGATTTGACATTTGAATAGACTTTGAATATATTTGTCAAGTTTGATTTGACATTTGATCACATTTAAAGAGTTTTTTCTATTCAAATGTGTGAAATGCGCGCTGTGTGATGATATAATGGATCAAAACAAGCGCCCTAGCCTTCGTACACTGTTTCACAGAGTTTCAGATGTTATAATGGGTGTCAGCGCGAGCGGAATTGCGTGTTGCTGGGCTGGTCGATCGCACCGAATCGACCGTGTGATCTCTTTATTATGTCTATTGTTTTTCTTCTGAAAGCTTCGTTTCCCTAGCACAAAGGGCAAAATCTCCCCAAATTTCTATGTGTCACTTTTATTTTCAATCTGGTTCCAAAAGTTTGTCATAGCGCCAAAATCTGACTGAATCACCAAATGAAATATGGTTCAAATTAAAGTCAAGACAAATATAAATCGAGTCAAGCCCCAAATCGGAATGAGCCACAAAAGTACAAAAGAGTCCTTTAAATACTCAAGATCTGAACTTTAAGTGAGATAAACAACAATCTCAAAATAGCATCACGATTAAAAGGTCAGAGGTGGAGGATCAAAACAGCTTTAAGGTCGGAAACTTTAAAAGTTGGGTACTACTACTTTTTTTCAATATCAATATCACATTAGCCCAAAAATTGCATGAGAGTTGTTTACAGTCATGGCAGCTCACGCGGGGCCCACGCCCTGTCACTCAAACGCCGGGTGCATGACGTCTTTGCGTTCGCTGCCTCTCGCGGGGCCCACGCATTGTCACTCAAACGCCGTTCGGGGCCCACGCACACTTTGATGGGTCCGGTGACAGGTGCCACAGTGACCGTATCATAGGACCAGGTGCACGACCGAATGAAGGGGACTGTCTCATCTGTGACAATGGGTCAAAACAAGCATGTTCGTTCACTTTGACGGCAACCAAGATATACGCAGTGCGCTCGCCGAGGAGTTACCATTGTTTGTGTCATCAACTGCGAGTTAAACGGGTCCGCGTTACCGCAAGTCAAACTTTCAGCGGAAGCCTATGCATTTGTATTTGAAACAGAAGTCGAGCTTTCACCACCGACAAACTTGCGAGCATGCAGCGTCAGGATAAGATCCAGATTCAATGTAAAAATTGACAAAAAAGTCCGACCTGGCTCTCAATTCAAAACTGAAAAGAAATTACCTCCATGAACAAGATCGGCGATCGCACACGCAACACTAGTCGAACGACTATGGTGCCATCGCTGTGTTCTACTGGTTCACAACTCGGACGACTTAATTATTTGAACAAGTTGAACAAGTTGAACCACTACGTTCCAGTTGAACCAACGTTCTACAAGTTGTGATACTGGTTGGTTGACTAGGTTACTCAGCTGGCGTTAAATATCACTGACCGTTTCGAAAAAAATGTGTGTTGCGACCGGCAACAAAATTGGCTGACCCATTTAACTCGCAGTTGATGACAGAAAAAATGGTAACTCTCCGGCGAGCGCGCGGCGCTGTATACCTTGGTTGTCGTAAAAGTGAATGAACAGGCTTGTTTTGTCCCATTATATCATCAGAAACTCAGTGAAACAGTGTATGCCAACATTTTGAACAGTTTGGGCGAATCGTCGTATAGGATACTGCGATGACCCCGATACCGTGGTGACGGAGGTGGTGTCGCTTCACCGATCTCAGATTCGGTCCCCACGTGGTCGATTACATCCCTACAGGTCGAAATCGGCCAACATTTTGGACAGTTCGGGCAGAATCGGCGTATCAATACTGCGATGACCCCGATACCGTGGTGACGGTGGGTGGTGTCTCTGACCCAATCTCAGATTCGGTCCCCACGTGGTCGATTGCATCCCTACAGGTCGAAATCGGCCAACATTTAGAACAGTTCGGGCAGAATCGTCGCATCGATACAAACAAAAATCGATCAGAGAACTTGTCTAGAGAACCGGCCAATTTTGAGCCCGAAAACAAGGTGTGAAACATCAATCAGCACTACAGTGCCAATGACTTTATCGGCAGCCGGTGCTTTCGATCAAATTTATATTCTTGGTTAGCATTGATATGAAAACAGCTTTTTCGTATTCACCGCATAATTTTGCATGTAAATGATGTATTACGTGTTAGGAACTAAGTGATATCAAAATCAGCTTTTCCACCATCGGTGGACTCGGTGGGCAGTTCAGGTCGCTTAGTAACATGTCTAAAAAGCCACGAATGCTACCGCAAATTCATGATTCGCGTCCAATTGCCCGATATCTACTTTTGAGATTTTTACATCACAGCTTTGTTGTCTTTGGTCTCATTTCTTACTACGCACTAGGAAAAAGTGCCGGAGGCATCGCTGTATACCTTGGTTGTGGTATCAAAATGCCATAGTGCATCACTGCAGCCTCTTCCTGTCCGAAACCCGAATTGAAACCCACTTAGCTGTGGTTCAATGTACGGTAATAGAACCTTGTATATATGCCCTTCGAAGCACTTTTCTGTGACAGACTTATCGGCCTGTAGTCATTAAAGTGATGAGGGCGTGGTACTTTATGAATGGGAACTGTGATTGACTCTTTGAACTCATCTGGTATAGTACATTCTTTCTGGCATCGTCTAATTAGACAGCACAGTGCAGGTGCTATTGCCGGAGCCAACTCCTTGAGTACAACAGGTTTTAGTTCGTCGATGCCAGGAGATTTATTGAGTTTCAATTTCGAAAGAAAGCTCTTGACAAATTCCACGTCACATAGTTCAGTCTCAGGGCACTCCAACTGCCCTGTTGGCTCCCTCCCAGGTTGGTCTGTTTTATTCCAGACACTTCCAAAGTGTTTGCGAAATTCGCGTGCCTTCAACACTTCATCAATAATTAACTGTCCATCTTTGTTGTGCAAAGCAGGGATGTCAGATTTGATTTTTCCCTGTACTGCGTTGCCATGTTGCCAAACAGCACGTTCTTGCAGTCCTTTTTTGAACGTATTGGCGTGAAAGTCTTTCCTGCATTGGATTTCTAACTTCCTTACTTGCGCCTTTAGTTTTTTGACTTTGTAAAATTTTGGCGATCGTTTGCCTCTTTTGGTGGTTTTTAGCCAATTAGCATATGCTTGGTTTTTCTTCCGCGTTAGCTTTCCGAGGTCACGGGTAGTCCATGGCTCCCGCTTTGGTTTGATCGTAACTGGGAATGTTTTGAACTTTGTATTTTTGTTAACGTGGAATGGGTCAGCCAATTTTGTTGCCGGTCGCAACACACATTTTTTTCGAAACGGTCAGTGATATTTAACGCCAGCTCAGTAACCTAGTCAACCAACCAGCATCACAATTTGTAGAACGTTGGTTCAACTGGTGATAATCTGGTCGTGCAACTAGTGTCACACATAAGTTACAGAACTAAGTTATATAACTAAGTAAGTAATAATATGGCCGTCCAACTAGTTTCACAAATTGCGGAACGTAGTGGTTCAACTTGTGATAAATAATTAAGTCGTCCGAGTTGTGAACCAGTAGAACACAGCGATGGCACCATAGTCGTTCGACTAGTGTTGCGTGTGCGATCGCCGATCTTGTTCATGGAGGTAATTTCTTTTCAGTTTTGAATTGAGAGCCAGGTCGGATTTTTTTGTCAATTTTTACATTGAATCTGGATCTTATCCTGACGCTGCATGCTCGCAAGTTTGTCGGTGGTGAAAGCTCGACTTCTGTTTCAAATACAAATGCATAGGCTTCCGTTGAAAGTTTGACTTGCGGTAACGCGGACCCGTTTAACTCGCAGTTGATGACACAAACAATGGTAACTCCTCGGCGAGCGCACTGCGTATACCTTGGTTGTCGTCAAAGTGAACGAACATGCTTGTTTTGACCCATTATAACATCTGAAACTCTGTGAAACAGTGTACGAAGGCTAGAGCGCTTGTTTTGATCCATTATATCATCAAAAACTGACTGAAATGCTACACGGAGGTCAAGGTGCTTGTTTTGACCCATTATATCATCAGAAACTGAGTGAGAACTTGTGGTCACCACAACCAAGGTATACAGCGATGCCTCCGGCACTTTTTCCTAGTGCGTAGTAAGAAATGAGACCAAAGACAACAAAGCTGTGATGTAAAGATCTCAAAAGTAGATATCGGGCAATTGGAGGCGAATCATGAATTTGCGGTAGCATTCGTGGCTTTTTAGACATGTTACTAAGCGACCTGAACTGCCCACCGAGTCCACCGATGGTGGAAAAGCTGATTTTGATATCACTTAGTTCCTAACACGTAATACATCATTTACATGCAAAATTATGCGGTGAATACGAAAAAGCTATTTTCATATCAATGCTAACCAAGAATATAAATTTGATCGAAAGCACCGGCTGCCGATAAAGTCACTGGCACTGTAGTGCTGATTGATGTTTCACACCTTGTTTTCGGGCTCAAAATTGGCCGGTTCTCTAGACAAGTTCTCTGATCGATTTTTGTTTGTATCGATACGACGATTCTGCCCGAACTGTCCAAAATGTTGGCCGATTTCGACCTGTAGGGATATAATCGACCACGTGGGGACCGAATCTGAGATCGGTGAAGCGACACCACCTCCGTCACCACGGTATCGGGGTCATCGCAGTATCCTATACGACGATTCTGCCCAAACTGTTCAAAATGTTGGCATACACTGTTTCACTGAGTTTCTGATGATATAATGGGACAAAACAAGCCTGTTCATTCACTTTTACGACTGTGATCTGCTGCCGTCCTAGGGAGCTCGTCGACGGGGCAGATGCACTTGAGCACGCCACCTACTGTCACTCGCCAGACAGCTAGCAACGCGCCCGGACCGACAGGAGTCACGCCGAAGTGACCGTCTCAGCGCGCAAGTCAGCCCTGGACCAAAAATCCACACGCCTCGCGATGGCAACTCGGACGGCGCGGCTTGATCCTGGTGACAATCCAGTCACCCGCTTTCCTGCAATAAATGAAGCAAGCAAGCACAAAACCCAATCAAGACAAGCCCAGCAATCTAGCTGGCTGTTCCGCTTCCACGTATTGCACGAAAAGCACCCCGAAGTCGACTTCAACAGCACGTTTTACGCTATATAACGAATAACGGAAATAAAGTAATGAAAGATAGAAATAACTGCAATAATATCAATAATCCAATAAAATATCTCGCGACTCCAAAACGGGCAGAAACACAAAAACGACGATAACTCTGAATTACGAGAAAGGGAGAATTTACGAATTAGAAGAGAAAAGGAAACGGCTAGTGCGGATGCATCTTCTTGGGTGTTCACTTGGCCGTGTCCTTGACGGAATGCACAGATTGCACACTTTTGGCAATCGGAGATGACATCTTGATGCATGTTCTCTCCACCAGTTCCGATTGTGCAACATTTTGTATGTTCGTTTGAGCGAAAAATGCCCTGTATTCTCGTGTGCTGCTCGCATAAGCGACAGCTTGTGTTTGTCTGGCACAATTAATCGTTGTGTCTGATCATATTCGTTCAACCAGAACAGAACATTTGTATCCTTGTCGAGGAAAAACTTGTGCTTGTTTTGCACGTAGTACCGTTGCACGGCACTAGTTGGTTTATCCTCGATAGGATTCTTGATCAGTTCAACAATTTTTGTGATCCAGTCATCAGCTCTTTGTGCAGTGCTGATTTTCTGAAACATTTCGGAGTTTTTGTAGATCTCCTCGATCGGTATCGTTTCATCATCACCAAGGCGTGTGTTCACGGCCTCTCCTGGGTTGTGGTGTCCATTCAGCACGTCAGTTACGCGCTGCAGGACTAACTCACACCAGGGGTCTATGTTGCACACGAACTGGTTATGTAAAACGATGTCCATGTCTACGTCATCTGGCAATGTCAGGATACGCAGACAATATTTGGACAGTTGATCGATTCGATCGTCGGGCGACTGTTTGCCTAATTCGGCCTCAATGTCTTTCCGTATTTCACGGAATCGAATCGATTCCGGAATCCGTGAAAGAGCATCCGGCCCTGAATTTTGACGACCAGGTCGATATTCGATTTCTGGGTCATAATCGTTCAGGATTAGGCACCAACGCTCGACTCTTGTATTATTGAAACGCTCTCTCATGCATGATTTGAGAGCTTGATGGTCAGTTATGACCTTGAGTGGCATTCGGTACACATAAGGCTGGAATTGCTGCAAACACCAGACGACGGCTAGCATTTCTAGCTCGCTCGCTGTGTAGTTTTGTTCCGCGGGAGTTAATCCACGCGAAACATAAGCAATTGGCCTCATGGCACCGTCACTTTGTTTTTGTTGTAGTATCCCTCCAATACCGACTCCACATCCATCGGTTTCAACGATGAATGGTTTGCTGAAGTCGGGGTACACCAAAACGGAGTCTGAGGTCAACAAATCTCGAAGCGATTTGAAGGCCTCCCTCTGTGCATCACCCCACACAAACACAGTATGTTTGCGAAGTAGGTTCGTCAGAGGTTTCGCTATTTTGGCGTAGCCTTCGATGAAGCGTCGGTAGTAACCCGACAGGCCCAGAAAACGTCTGACCTCGTCAGGCGTGTCCGGTCTCGGGAAATTCTTGACCGCGCTCACCGTTTTGGGATTTGGACGCATGCCATTTTTATCGACAATAAATCCCAAGTACAAAATTTCTTCGGCACAGAATGTTGTCTTGCCGGGAGAAACTTTGAGACCGACCTCTTTCAGGCGGTTCAGGACTTTGTCGACCAATTTGACATGGTCCTCCAATGTATTCGTAACAATAAGTATATCGTCGAGATAGACCGAAATCCGGTCGTCGTCAAGTACTGACAGTGTCTCGTCCATCACTCTTTGGAAGATGGCGGGAGCACAAGTCAGGCCATAAGGCATTCTGGTCCACTCAAACACACCATGCGGCGTTGTAAACGCCGCTATGTGCTGCGTTTCGGGATCCATCTTGACCTGCCAAAAACCGGAATTTAGGTCCATTTTCGTGAAGTATCTGGGTTTGATGCGTCCTAATGTATCGATTAGGTCTGTGCATCTCGGTAATGGATAGGCATCTTTAATTGTGGCAGTATTAACCTTTCGGTAGTCGCATGTAATGCGTACATCACCGTTTGGTTTCCAAACCGGATTAACAGGACTTGCCCAATCCGATTTGGACTTCACAATTATGCCTAACTTGAGTAGATGCTCAAGCTGCTTCTTCACTGGTTCTCGAAAGCAAAATGCCATACGGCGCACTTGCTGCCGAATGGGTGAAGTGTCACCCACTTCCATACGGCATTTGACTAAATCAAAATCACCGAAGTCACTTCCAGTTAGGAAAAATGCTTCGTGATTTTTCAGTAGTACTCGTTCGAGAGAAGCCCGACACGCAGTGTCTAGCTTTGCCAGTGATTCACCGAAGTGCTTGTGCATTTCTTTCAATCGGAATTGAAGTTCGGCTTCAGGGGACTCAAAAGTAATGATTCCCTTTTCGCCAACCTTCTCGCTTTTCATATCTTTGGTGTCGGCGTTTAGATCCGGCCTTTTAGCAGCATTTGAGATGCGGTCCACCTCTATTGCTGTTCGGCTCGGGTCACGCTGACTTGATTGCTGACCGGCTCGTTTCCCGAATGGTATACCTGCTCAACGTGAGGTTGAGTCGTTGAGTTCGGATTTTCCGAACCTAACGTGAGGTTCCCCAATTGGTTTTCGAGCCGCTTGTTATTTTGGTCGACGAAGGCTTGCAGGTCTTCGTCGTCGAGATTTTCTTGCTCAATGGACCTTGTGGCATCCTGCGATCGACAACATTTTGGCAGATAGGCCTCCGTTAGGATGGCCACTGGCTGGTCCTTGTCGATTAGACACAGAGTGTCCGTGTTATTATCGACTCGGACAATGATTTTGTCGTCGCATTGATGCACATCGTACATTGTCGGTACAATTTCGACGGCTTGTTTCTCATCCTCAGAGCTGACGGTATTCGGCTCGAGGAGATAAACACGGCCGCTTTGGTCCTTTTCGAGCAAGGCCTTGAATGGTGTGTCATCCCCCCCTAAGCTGTGTACATGGGGGTGGTACACCTTTGCTTCGACATTGAGTGACGTGTGCTGGTATAACCACGTCTCGGGCGAACGCCACGATCGGTCCTTTCCACCACCAATGACACTTCAGCAGCTGTGCTGTTGGATCATCTGGTGCGCACGGCTTAACGCCATCTCGATGTTTCTGAGTGTCGATGTCATTTTGAATGACATGACTGGTCATGATTGCCCGTGTTGCTGGGTATAATTATTGGGTCACGCATGGCCACACGTTCCGATCGGGAACTCCAAGCCGTCCAGCAGGGTCTCTTCTTTCTCGACAATTGATTTGACACGGCTGTATTTGATCTCGGTTGAATATGCCCGCGTTGACCATATAGTCAACTGTTGCTTTGCTAAGCAAATTTGCGGTTGCACCCGAGTCATCAACAGCCACGAATTTGTGACCACAGACCTTCAGCACAATTTTCCGACTTGGTCGTACTGATTTGCTCAGGTCCGTGACAC
>JASAMV010006088.1:0-29529 GCA_030248065.1 Rhynchonema sp. JSB1_4
GTCCGTGACGAATCATGTCGCGCGCGCGGCAAGCATATGCATATTACGGTGCGACTTTTCAGAAAAAATCCTATAATTGGAGGTAACAGATAGACTATACGTCTGCCGTTGATAAATTATGTGCATAGCCAGGATTTAGCCACTGTCCAAATTTGGGTAAATTTTTAGCCCTGCCATACGCTGTACGTAGCCATTTTTGTGATTATCGATTGATGCCGCGCGCGCGGCGCGCGCTATTTTGCCTCGCTGTTAGACCCGGTTATTGCTTGTGTGCGGCATCCTTATAGGCCCACCGCTGGCCGCGCGCGCGGCGGCGTTGAAAAGCGTCCACATAATTCGTCACGGACTGTAGTTTAGGAATAAAAGTTGAAACTGGCACTGAAATTCAAACATCGCAATTTAACAGTGTCGATATAGAATTTGGCAACCGCACGAATAGGACCTGTCTTGTTCTCGTGACTTATCTTGTCGAATTTATTCGTGTACCTCTTACTGTTTAAAAAGTTGCTCAAATGTCGCTCTCTTGGTAAACACTGGTTCAAAATAGACCTCAAAATAACGCGAATACAAAAAAAGTCATATAGGACCAAGGTCCTTTCCGATTGCCATGTTTATTTATTTTTGTGTACGTGTGATCTCTTTCTTGGCGAATCACGCACATGCACTAAAACCAAAATATAATTCTGTTCAGCAACCATCCGAATATCTCGCGTTCAAACTGAAAGATCGCAACTTTATATTCCACTGGAACATCGGTGCCAGAGACCGAATGATCACGAGTGACAAACGCGTGGATGCGATCGCGCCGAATGACCACTCGAGGTGGTACAACGTGGACATAAAACGGTACACCATCTTTATGGTGAATCAATTGCGATCCGGCACTTAAGGTCACTGAGAGTACTGTGATTGAGTGGTTGGGGGAGAAAGCCGTACAGTTGAAGGCAATTCACGTAAACTTTATTGAAATACCTGTGTTTTGCAGCGAAGGCAACGCAGCGCAGCTTACCGTATCCCTGATGAAGCAAGGCGCCAATGATGCGACGCCAGAAAATGTCTGGCCGCCGGTTACGGTATCGCACGAATTTGCTGGTTGGTGAGATTCAGTTAAATTTCAATGACCAAGTCTTTCGAATTTTCTGATATTTCTATGCATATTTTCGCAAAACGCAAATTAAAAAAGTGAGCGAAATATAAGTTTAGGCGACGAGAAGGTGTTGAGAACACTGAGACGGGCATTACCGAAATCTCGCTGGGCACCCAACCTCAACTCGTTAGTGCTACACACCTGCAGTCCATCTTCTTTGTGGTGACGTGATCGGGGGACCCGGTATTTCGGACACAATGAAGCATGTGCACTGCTTTATGTCGAATGAGGTCTT
This sequence comes from Rhynchonema sp. JSB1_4, assembly GCA_030248065.1. Taxonomy (NCBI): domain Eukaryota; kingdom Metazoa; phylum Nematoda; class Chromadorea; order Monhysterida; family Xyalidae; genus Rhynchonema; species Rhynchonema sp. JSB1_4. The sequence continues at coordinate 1,383 of JASAMV010006088.1, forward strand.
TGGCCTCGAATCGTGCTGCCAAACTGTCGATCAGAAGGGTTTCACTGCAAGAAGGGTCACCACAATGAAACAGCACTGTAATGACTCCAATAATGAATCGCACATGCCTTGTATTCTGCAATCCGTTGTGTTGCAGCCCTCCGGCATCAGCACCAAGGAATTTCGTGGCACAGTTGGACAGCTGACGGTGGACGGACGTGACGTGCCGCTGTGGAACTATGTGTCCAACAGTCAGCATTGCCAGGGCGCTATTGGGTTAGTGCTGATATTGATCTATTTATCGTTTTTTGCAGATACTCTGGAGAGAAGTGCACCAATTGGGCACGAACGTCAGTAGATACATATATGGTGTTGATCTGCGGTAATTTCGTCCCACAAAGACAACCAAACAAGATGTACGCAGTCAAATGTTGCAGTCCGATCACGTCCCCGCATCGTGGCCATCTATTCCGCGACGGTTACGCACAAGTGAATGCTATGGGCGGCCTATATCACGAACAACGATTCCAAATGAGGGTGTTCTTCGCTGCACTTTGCCAAACGGACTGATATACTTTCGTGGCGATCAGGTATGGAATATTTTTCGGATAATTAAGCACTTAGTGTATAATGTATAAACACAGCGCGCGCATAAACATCTGGCATTGAATATACAGTATGTAACACTCTGTAGCTGAGTAGACGGCTACAGTATGGAGTTATTGGTTCATTAGCTGGCACGCGGCAGAGTGGCTGACAATTCTCAAGGTAAAGCTACTGAGCAAAGTCTTACACCACAATGTGAGCTAATGTATGTACAGTGTGCAACGCACACATAACCAAATTTAAGCTTTCTTTTCCAATTCATTGTACGCGTGCACAGAAGCAACAAGATTTTGTCGCCGTCTACCTACACGATGGCTATGTGGTGCTCGAATTCTATCTGGGCGGAGTGAGTACGTTGCGGCTGCAATCCAACAGGCCGTACAACGACGGCAATACGCACTCGATACAAGCCAGCAGGGATAAACGAAAAGGTATGGATGCGCACTGATGATGACCTGCTGCATCGCCGGGCTGCGAAACGGGTCCACACGCTGCGAGAATTTTATTACAAACTTGGTGACAGGATCTGCCTTCGTCATGCGACATTTTTGAATTCAACACTGCGATATTTAGGAGAGATATTTTACTGGTGATTGCAAACAGCATTATCGCCTTTGAACAAAACGCTGATCGAAATTAGGGCCATCAATAGGTGCTAAACATTCGATCCAATGAGGATGGTCGCCGTGGATACCTACATACATACGTAATGGTACTGTATGCAGTTATAGTTCCAATCCGACCGCTTCATATTATTGTGCGTGCCGAAGCCTGATTAATCAAGAGAACCAATTATTGTAACTTGATGAACAAACGTGATTTTATTTTTCAGGAATTCTGCTTGTCGGCTCGGATGACCAAGTGGAAGGCGAAGCACCGGGCACCAGCGTCGGTCTAAATGTACGGGACGAACCGCACTTTGTCGGTGGAGTGCCCCACAGTTTCAATCGCACAAGGTTGGTCTTGTACAGTGCAGTCTCTTTATAGTGATCATCTACATGTATGTGCAATGAAGAATGCTTTTTGAGCAGATAAATTATCACATCACTTAGAAGGCGTTTAGCGCACGCAGATATTTATGGGACCGGTGAAACATTTTTGCAATGCAAAATGTCGAAGTTAAAAATTATTACAAAATTTCAACCGTTTCGTGCGCGTAATCGAGGATTCCACCACCGCATAAATCCTTGATTATAATCGAAAATACCAAGGCCCGCTAATGTAGCCATAAGGGAAAGCCTAAAGTTAAGACAAGTTCTCTAAAAACCAACGCGAATACCAAAGCCAACTCACTTTACATCTGCAGCTGGTCCGACTACAGTATCCCGTGGTCTGGTTTCTTCGGCTGCATTCACGAGTTGCGACCCGACGCCGAAATGAGCCAACCATTGGACATTGGCAGTGCTGCACGATCATACAGGGTTGACGCTGGGTGCATGAGGGATGACCAGGTACATGCGAGACACGGCACTGGGCCGTTTGGCTGTATTCTGTGATCTATTGCGCTCAATCTCTAGGTATACTTTACCGTACTACACCGTACTTTATGCTGCGTAAGACTTATACTCAAACCTAAAAAACGCCTTTTGTCTATTTGAAACTTGTGGTAAGAAAGCTAATCATACAACGACCTCCACAAAAGTCAAGTGACCTAAACGGGCCACATTCAAAACGCATGATCACACCGGCTGCCTAACCGGCTTGACCTTTGCTACAACTGTCACTGTGATTGTAGAAACGTTTGCAAACGCCGAACCGTGTTGTGAGTTTCGACCAATCATCGTCCGGCAGTAGCGAGCCATCGTATATGGTTGTGCCCGGCGTGGAGATCGGATTCAATCAGTCAACCATATCGTTCTCGTTCCGCACGTCACAAGCAAATGCCGCCTTGTTGTATCAGAGTTCGAGGGTCACAACCTACAGACGACGCTCGAGGGAGTTGCAGGGAGAGGTACGTATGTTTGTGAAACATCAGCAAGCTCAAGTATGGCACTGAGCCTTCCTTGTGCATCAGGGTTTCTTCGCCGTCTACCTCTATGCGGGCATTCTCGTCACGCATCTGGGCACTACCGCAATGGAACCGGGCAAAATGGTGACACTGCGATCCAGCACCATGTGCAACAACTCACGCATTCACACCGTGTTTGTGATGCGCAATGAGAATAGGTGAGTGCATATTCGCATCGTATTGTGAAGCAATTGAAGGATTCAGTTAGATCTATTGTTGATTGATTGATGATGACCTTATATCGATCAGTTTGTTTCAATTTTTCGCTGCTGATCATTCGGTTAATTTATTATCATTAATTAACCGATTGATTAATTTTCGGATGCTGTAAATCGATCTTGACAAATTGACTAAATGTATGATTATTACATATACGTTTCGATCGATCGTATTTGTTCACTGAATTGCTTTCAATTTGATTTGCGTTTATCAATCGATTCACCAATTGATCAACATTTACGATTGCAGCGTTGTGCTGATGGTGAACGACAAAGTCGAGCAGACCGAATTGTTCGACCAACGCGACGCGATCGGTTCGCCCCGGGCGCAGCTGTTTTTGGGCGGATTCCCCGTCGACGTACAACCAGTGCACGATGAGATGCCGGTGGTCAGCTCGTTGAACGGCTGTATTCTCGATCTGTTTGTCGATTACAGGTGTGCGACTGGGATGGGATGATGGCAATTTGTTGTCCGCTCTCAAACTTGCCCGTCGGATCTGTGTTGGTCCCGAATTTATGTGTCTACGATGACAAGGGATTTCGCCGCCACTATGGGCCGGCATATAATAGCTTGGTTTCGGGTTGGCAACAAATTTTACGTGTCAAAAAAACAAAAGGTCACGTAATTAGTATAGGGGGAGCATTGGGTGGTGATTCTCAAGTGGAGGAGAATTACGGGCAACGAGGATGTGAAGTGCGGTCTTGTGGTTATGATATGAAGAATCTAAATACCATAATGTACTGTATGTGTATATGACATTTTACCACGAAAGTCACTTAAACAGTGAATTCTCGCCTGCGTACATCTGTACATTTCAATGAAAACTGTGTTAACGTGCATTCCTACAAATTCCGTGTAATTGATAGTGTCGTCAAAAAAAGTACGGTGGGCGACACGAAAATGGATTCTCGACATGCATGCTTTTATTCGCCTGAATAAGACATCCCCATTTGAATTATCTCATACTGTAGTTAGAAAAGCTACAATGCTATAGTCCAGCCACGAACTCATGAGACGACTTTTTTTGAAACTGGTTGGTGCGGTTCCAACAATGTTCCGGTTCCACGTGTTTCGGAAATGAAAGAAAGAGAAACGCAAGTATTTTTTAAAAACACGCTCTCCCCCTCGGTGCGTAAATTCCCTTTTGACTCCCAAAACAGTTGTGTGTTGCACGACGTTGCTGTTCGCGTAAGGACGCAACAAATTGAGGTCAGCCAGCTGGAAGTTGTCATCATGTCTCTCATCCCGATCTCTTTCTTTTGTTTGCGAAAACCCGTATAACCGGGGCATTTTTGAATCTGGCCAGGCAAGCTTTAAAAAAAGTCGTCTCATGAGCTGGTGGTTGGACTATACAACACGCATGAGTCTCACGCCCAAAAGTCTTCAAAAGGTACGAAAAGGTTTAATTGCTCACAAAGACGTTCCAAGAAAAAATTATACTTGGCTTACACAAATTGTTCATCTGAATTTTTATACATGAAATACGGAAGCGGAAGCGAGAAAACCAGTGAAACATAATGATAGGCACCTCTCAAATGCATAGGAACATGGGCTTAAAAACGATGATGCTTGTGCTGGTGATGCTGTTCTTTGCTGCCGTAGATTCGCTTGCAGAACGCTTTGCACCCTGTGACATTTTTCACGTTTTTTTACCGTGCACTACCGGTAGAGCTCGCCTAGCGCGGTTCCGTGACGGTAAGCCACTGCTTGACTTATTGTGCGCTTTACGGATCAGCATTGCTGGATTCCCTCTCAAAAGTTTCGTTAGCTGAGCGAAACCGCATTTTTGGAAGAGCGAACCCACGCCTGTGTATTTGGCAACGCGCACTTAAAAAGCTTCTCCCAAAAGTTTGTGAAAGTACAACTGCAGAAACGTATAACCGAATAATTATAACAAAAGAATAATTCTATACACACCTTCTTGTCCGTACATTTCGACCGGATCCCTGCCGTTGCCCCCGCACTTGGTGTATGCTGTTTCATAGGCAATCGTACATTCGCAGCTATCCACACAAGGTAGTTCATTGCGGTGTCTGCAAAGCAAGTTTGTGTTTTTAGACACAACTTGTGAAGCGTCAGAAATTTTCTCCTAGGTGTGAAACTGGGACATATCAGGCCAGGCCCTACCGATGCTTTTGCCGCACATCAACGCTCTGCTGCTCCTCTTGCTTCAAGAACTCTTCATAGGCCTTTGCGCGCGCGATCCTGAGAAGACGAGGATGGATATTTTTGTGAATCGTAAATTGACCGTTGTTGACCTTCGAAATGAAAGTCAAGCCAATCACCGACTTGTCTTCCATCATTCGAATGTAATCTGGTTTGCACTTTTCCTCCAATGTTTCGATCGCGCAGTCGTTCCATTTGATCTCTTCTTTTGTCGGCATCGCGAGATCCATCATCGGCGATACATTGGACGCACGAGCATGGTGATGATGGTGGTGTTTCTGTTTGAGGGAAAGATTATTATTGACGTTGGTTAGACAACATCAATTTCAAGCGTCGTCATTCAAAGAATAACATTCTGCCGCTTACCGCCTGGCTTACGTGGGTGGCGATGCCAAGCAGGAGCACCAGCGCAATCAGCTGACGGACAGCCATGTTGTTGTCAGATACACTTTCAGCAGGAAACAATGAGATATTGTACCAGGCCGTGGGCCATAGTGTCTTGTGCCAGTTGAGCCAGTTTGCCAGTTCATACAGGGTGTGCATTGTAAACACGAGTAACTTGTGCCAGTGGCATGTTTAAAGATAGGTGGCGCCAAATCGGGTCACAGTAGCTGCAGGACTAATGTTTCACGGCTCCGAATCAGTTGTTGGTACACATTAGCGCATTTTCATATGCAAAGGCGTAGCGGTTGGTTGGAGGCAGTGGTAAATAATTTTTTTGTTCGAGCCCCATTAAAAAATTTTTTTATTAAAAATTTTTTTCTTTCGGCCAAAATCTGCCCAACACGATAAAAGATTAACTCTCAAGTGCAAAATAGGGGTATTTTTGTTGCATAATGTGTTCTAAGTGCATATAGAGCACAGGTGATAAGACAACCATGCTATCCAATGGTCGATAAGTATGTACCAACCATAGTCAGGTACCCACCCGTGCTCTTCCCCAGGTGGTGCGGGTGTGATGGTATGGCTTTCTGATATTCGAGATGGGAATTATGGGTGAAATTATTGCGTCTAGGTATTGGTCGCACAATGACCATATGAGAATCCATACAAAACCACATTGATGTTCAGGATTCCAATGATGAGCCACGCTTAACCACTGAGCCATTTGTATTTCTTGCAAAATATTTTCATCTGAAAATAAACTAGCCAGTCAACCACGTTTTTTGATCTCCGAAACATTTCGCTTGCTGCATACTTTATGTGTGATTACACACGTTGCCGCGCAATGTCAATTTGAATGTTCTGGCTTGTCAACTCAGGAAAAATTTTGGATGGATTCTCATATAGTCATTGTGCGACCAATACACGACCAATACAAATACGCTGCTCATAGTGTGAAATTGGAGTGAATATTACATTGAATCACTCCTTTCGGGTCTTGAACATGGATAAATAAATGCCCACCCAGTCACATGTACGTGTGTAGTCATATGAGAGGCCCTGCAAGCGTGTGCACTATGTCTAGATGCCACAAAACAACGATTATGGCAACCCAATACACCCATGGTAGGGTCAGGTGATGTCAACAGTAGCAACTTTTATGCAAAATATAGCACTTTTAGAGCAAAAATAGAGAAATTTTCGAATTTTGAAATAATATATACATATCTCTCGAGATATATTACGTGTTTCGTTCGGGTATTGTAATTTAACAGGCGCATTTAAATTTTTTTACGTATTAACGTAGTGAACGTGTGATCATCAACTTGTGCCTCCGTGCCTCATTCCTAAACCAACAACATAACCATGTATCGATTGTTTTGTTCCGCTGTCGTAAATTCGTATGCCACTGTACGGATTAGCAGTGCTTGTTTTTTTGGCAGATATTGCAGTAATAGTGGAAATATTGTTTTTTGACAAACACGTTATTTGTGTTTTGGTACCATAATGTAGCGCATAAATTTCATTGTGGTCAAAATATAAGACATACAATAATGTGTACCTCTTACCAACTGTTACGCTTATGCATGCAAAAATGTGCTCTTGTTTACAAACAGGTAACTCGCACCCGTGAAACATTCGTCGGAGCTTGTGCCAGCGTGTGATAACATTCCCACACACCCTGTAATTTGCTGTACTTTTCACGCGTTAAAGTGCAAGGGACATAATTCATATTTGTAAAATGGGACCATTTTTTATTGCTGGAAGTGAAAGCCGCAATCAAGGTGACCATCCTTCAAAAAGAAGTACCGTCGAAAAGTGTCAAATGAACTGTCAAAAAGTGTGCCAAAGGTGCACCTCTGGGAGTATAAGCACCAACTGATCTAGCCGCCCCCCGTACATGATTTTCAGGCATCGTACGGAAGCAGCACATCACCGAACGAACGAAGTTGGAAAATCTATGTTGCACGATATGATCGTCACACCGACGGAGTGAGTTGAAAAATCATAAGTCCTTCAAAAAGGCTCATTTCGCGATTCTGAAACCGGTTCTGGAACCGGTCAAAGTTGCCGTATTGGTTTATGTTTCATTGAAGTGCACCAGTGTCGGTGTCCACTCGTAGAGGTCGATACCTTTGGTGGACCACCTTCTGTTGCGTCCCCAATGTACATAGTCTTATATATGTAATCACCGAAACATTTTCAGTTCGATGTGTCAACAAGTGTCAACGGATCGGAAGTCAAATGAAAATGTTTCGGTGATTACATATATAAGACTATGCACATTGGGGACGCAACAGAAGGTGGTCCACCAAAGGTATCGACCTCTACGAGTGAACACCGACACTGGTGCACTTCAATGAAACATAAACCAATACGGCAAATTTGACCGGTTCCAGAACCGGTTTCAGAATCGCGAAATGAGCCTTTTTGAAGGACTTATGATTTTTCAACTCACTCCGTCGGTGTGACGATCATATCGTGCAACATCGATTTTCCAACTTCGTTCGTTCGGTGATGTGCTGCTTCCGTACGATGCCTGAAAATCATGTACGGGGGGCGGCTAGATCAGTTGGTGCTTATACTCCCAGAGGTGCACCTTTGGCACACTTTTTGACAGTTCATTTGACACTTTTCGACGGTACTTCTTTTTGAAGGATGGTCACCTTGATTGCGGCTTTCAGTTCCAGCAACAAAAAATGGTCCCATTTTCCAAATATGAATTACAGTATGTCCCTTGCACTTTAAGCATACAATGCCACCCTATGCTTCAACACAGCACTGGGAAACTGGCTGAACTGGCACAAGATACGATGGCCGGCCGTGAGCCTTGACAAAGAATATGCTCTTCTGACACAAACGTGCACTTTTCCAAGCGAAGCAACACAAAGATTTGGGCGTGACTGATTCTCCACATTTTTTCACCACTTTGAAGGTCTACGTTCCACATAAGAACTGGTTTCCTTTATGCATGACGATTACGGTTCATTTCTAACATTGCTATGTTTTCCACATGACATTCGTTTATGACAGAGTTTGTTGATAAAATCTGCGCGCTGCCTTGCAAATGACATTGTAACAGGCTGTTGCATGCGTCAACCTGTAAACCCATCATGTTACGGTGCAATAGAATAACATGCATAGCAACGGGTGAACGCAACATTCCAAAATCGAGAGACCAAAAACGTGCTTTTGCTTCGACCTGGACCTGGCCAGTTCGAAGAACGCATGGTTTCCGTCATAAATAATTTTGGAATGCTTCTACATCTACGTACACACCACACCGTCTTATGTATCTTTTTTCTCAGTTGTTGCCATCGTATTCCCGCTGCTGCTTGGATACGAATGGTTGTAATGTATTTACTTGAGAAAAATGTGTTGAAAAGCGAACATAATACGCACAGATGAGTACAATGTGCACTGCACCGAAGAATGTCCATAATGCGGGTTTATTCTGGAGAAAACGTGGGGATATACTGAATGTACGTGGCCTTGCAGCCGTGCGTCATCATTTGACAAAAAAATGTTATATTACATTATATAGAACTTAATAACACGCATTAACACAATATATATTCATTGAGCTAATGTATGCAATGCACAGGTGAGAAAACCAAGCTTTCACTGGCTTTCGCGGCAAAAAATTTCCATCTTTCCTATCATAACCGCATAAGACCAGACAATTTCCTCCTTGCATTTCTCCCCACTTGAGAATCAGCATCCGACCCCTCGCGTGCCAACCAAGCAGGCTGGCCCGATCGCCAGCTGGATCAATCATTGTGCAATCTGCCATTCAGCAGTTGTTTGTGGGTTCAGAGTCCGGATCAAACCGAAGATATTTTATGGAAACATTACCGGGTTTCAAAATGTTCATTATTTTGCCAGACGTGTACCAATGGTGCCCGAACAGATGGAGAACGCCAACCTCGGACTGTGCCGCATCAATGGAGAGCTGCAACCGGAGAGCGCACAGGGTACGGTAACTGGTATGGTAGCATACTGTATTTGAAATGATAGAAGCTTGCTGCAATATCGCATCATTATCATCACTATCTTCGTACCTTTTGCACGAATGTTCTGTGGCTTGCGCCCGAGTATAGACTGTGCTGTTATATGCTGCAGAACAATAAAAGCTTGTTTGCACTTGTATCTGTACTTGCGTTGAAACATCAGCTTGCCATCTGTATACTCATATCCAGCGCACGAGGCAGTGCAAGCGGACGAAAGTGTGCCGGCAAAGTCGAAGACGAACAGACTGGAGGTCGAACAACGCGAACCAACCGTGGAGAGACAATCGGCAGGTTGGTACGCTGTGCTTGCACCCTGAAAATCAGGGACTACAGTACGCATGCAGCCTGACGATCAGGGATGCATTTCTGCTTTGAAAATGTTGCGTGCGCGGCTGACGCTTACTTTTCTCGTTGGTTTCAGTGTTTCGTTCCAAATTATTGACCATGCCGCCCGAAGTTGACCCTAACTTTATTTACAATTTTACCTTGAAACATCAGCAGACTCGCCGACCACCCCTGAACCGACGTGTGGCATGTTGACGACGGGTGACAACACGTTGGGGGTACGATTTGGAATGGGTGCGCACAGTCACAGTCGAATCAAGTTCAAACGACCCTACCCGGATGCCGAACAGTTAGTAACGTGCATAGCTGCTGATAATTGTTGTCATTCAATCAATAAAACAATTTTTACGTTGGTCGATCGTTTCATAATTTTCGAAAGTTAGAATTAAATTCCTTGGAGTAGAACTAAACAAGTGGTGTCTGGTAAATACTTTCACTACCGGCGGGGTTCCTGTAAAAATGCCTGACCTTAGTATACAACCTTTTTCTCCCGTGTGCAGCAGATATCCTTCATCTGCCACTCGGAGCGAATGGTTTGTTGGTCACATGGGCAACTACAAGAATTCACGATACTATTGAGTTGATGAGGGGGTATGTTGGTGATGGAAAGGGAAGGAAAGAAAATAGATTAGTTGAATGGTGAATATAAAGAATGGATAGGTATGTATGATTTAAAAGGAAAGTTAAGTAAGAAAGAAGTGTGTTGAGGTGGGAAAAGGAGGTGTTGTGGAGGTGATGGAATTTGTTGAAAGTGAAATGGGGAATGGGTAAGACGACGTGTTGTGGGTGGGTGTATCGGGTGGAGAAAGTAAAGATTGTGAGTATTGGTTGTATGTGCGAAGATGTGGAGTCTGTTTTTATAGTAAAATAAATTATAAGAGAGAAGATGATGTTGTTAAAAAATGGTAAAGGTTATATAAAAAGGAAGGTGCGGTATTCGAATTTTGGAAACCACTCGTATCATGGTTTGTTATTCGCACGACCAATACTATGTAGTACGGCGATGCAATTTCGTCGGTTGTCTGCGTGATTTGCGCGTCAATGGAGAGACGGACTGCTTAGTATCTACTATCGTGTGCACTGCATCTGCTGCCTACATCGGCGATGGCGGTTATGTGACGTTCGGTTGGTTACTGTAGCTGTCGGTTACTGTGGCTTTCGATGCTATCGTCTTGTTTGGATGGGTAGAGTACATATTCAGGCTAAGCATCACTCTTGGTGATCGGATCGGTCTTGCTTTGAGCTTTTCGATTTCATTCGCGAATTTCGAGACTCACTGATGTCATGATTTTTATCATCGTTGTTTGTTGCCAATCATGTCCTTTTCGATCTGATACTGTCCAGCCACGTTGGCAAGGTTGATGCAGTGACGTGATACACCACCGGTCTGCATCGAGTAACCAGTGAGGTTTAATGAAACTGTCCTGCCCAACAATAGAGCCGGTGATGTTTCACTGGCTTTGTCTTTCATAAAAACGTAGAGTGTGATGTGGTGCTGAATGAATACCGTCGTGGCCAACCACGCGTGCAAAAGGGCCGATCAGACATTTTCTGTCCCGATTTTCTATCTGCAGGATAACTGACGATTGCTGCTGTTCGGCCTGGTATTAGGGCGGGCTTAGGTTGAACACGGAAACCGGAATCCGGAAATATTTTTTTGGATTCTGATTTCTGGATGGATTTTTTGATTTTGCGTTTTCCGGAAATATTTCCGGATTCCGATTTCGGGATGAATTTTACAGAACACGAATCAACATTTCAGTTAACTGTGTTTTCAAAACAATGCAAAACATTTCCGAGTGCCGCATTTTTCTGAAATTTCATCCGGAATTCGGAACTATTTCCGGAAAACGCAGCAGATAGTGTTCCGCATCCAGAAGATCAACGTTTTTACTTGTAAATATACTTCCGGATTCCGTGTTCAACCTAAGTCCGCCTTTACGTGTGGTTGGCCACCACGGCGGTATCTGAGCCTGACGTTCCCTACACATTGCATGTGATGTAGCTTGGCGACCACCATGTTGACTCAACCCACCCCAACCGAGTGAAACATTATCCGTCCATTATTGCTACAGCCCAGCCAGAGTCACCAGTGAGCAGCGAGTTGTCCTACGGCGTCACATTCCAAACGATCGAGCCAAATGGTCATGTCCTGCTGATCGCTTCGTCACGTGACTTTGCCAGTGCGCATCTGGCCGTCAATTTGGTGCAAGCAATGGTATGTGGATGGCTGGCTGGCTTATGTTTCATAAATCTGTTGTGCCGTCTCTTTTGGCATCGTCAGCACTCGTAGTAACCACGTTATCTGTGTGTGACATGATAGACGGCCGTGATCACAGGATGCTTCAGCAGTAATCCCTTCGAAGCATTAACATGGCAGTTACTTATGTAGGTATGTATGTACCTTATCAACCTTGAATTGAAACATCACCAATGCACCCACATACAGTATATGCATATCTAAATCGCAGTTGCACATCACGGTGGTGCACGAGGGCAAACGTGTGGCAGCAATTGACGTACATCGAAGATTCTGTGACGCACAAGCGCATCGGATCGAGTTGCATTTGGACGCGAAAACAAACACGTTGGGGAAATTGTGCCCACATTTTGACATCTGTTGTAAATGTAGCGAAAAAGCACAAAGTCGGTGCCAGTATGTGGATCGGATAGGGTTTTGGATTGGACTGGCGTATCTTGGGTACAGGTTCACCGATGAATTGTTTCGAAAGATCCTGCGGTATACCACGAATCTGGACCAGCAGCGTTGAAATTGTTTAGACTTGAGTGAAACATTTATGCAGGCCGAAATTAAGTGGCATCACTGTACGTACTGTCAATAAGGAAGGTAGGTAGACTACCTAAGGTATGTACATAGGTGTAGGTCAGATCCGATTCGGTCGCCATCTCTGATATCTGCGGGTTACCATTGTGTTCCTGACATATGTACATATGTACACTCTATGGCATGGAGTTTTGGTTGTTGTTCACAGACCAGGCGTACGCATTTGTTGCCCAGGTAGGATTGCACCAGATGGACCTAATCGGGTGTTGTGGTTTGACAAAGTACATACATACAAAAAACATGAAATTGAAAGAAAAAATAAACATTGCAGCATTCACGTGCGCATCGACGGCGAGTTGCAACCGTCCGAGACCACAGATGGCTTGTCGGCTGTCATTGACACGTTGAAGGGACTGCCGCTCCATTTGGGTGGAATGACCAGTTGGTTTTGCACATTGGTGTTGTCTGCGAAAATTACAGAATCAAAATAATTTCTGACATTCAAATTTTGAAAATACGACACAATTTACACAGAATCCGTTCTGAAAACGGCCAACGGTCAGAGTCTGGAGGGTTGCTACAACGACGTCGTCATCAACACGCGCGCGACGCAATTCACAAACGCGCGGCGTGCGCACAAAGCAGTGCCCAATGCGTGCCCTTATGCTTGATCAGAATTGGAGTGATTGAAATACTGATTAATTGATGCATTGATTTTTGTGTTCACGTTTCTTAATTATGGCACTTTTTGTTCTTCTTCTTCCTTTTTTACAAGCTTATTTTTTAAAATTCGGCCTGTTTCTGCACTTTTGCACTGATTTTGAACTGTTTTTAATTGCAAGTTCATAATTTCCTTATTCATGAATAAATATGGTGGCGGAAATCATCTCGCTACACATGTCATGTGGTAGTACCGTAGATATCGTAACCTAAATGCGCGGGGAGGAAATCCAGACGGCAGACTGTCTGGTACCGCCGGAGCCGGACCGAACGAAGTCTGAGCAAAAGGAGCAGGACATAGACAGACGATGATAAACGTACGGAATCTACTAATTATAAAATATTTTTATATTTTCTTTTTGTTCTCTTATCAAAATTTCTCCAAAAACGCTGCAGATGAACCTAAACCGGAACACGAGAAATCAGAGAAAAAAGGGTTCGAATGACTTTGAGAAGTTATTGTATTAGGAACAAAAGAATGAAAAGAAAAAATATATGGTGATACAGAGAATACAATGATCACCTCCAGCTGAACCATCAAGGGTAACCTGTAGTGCAACGATGAATAATAATTGGAAGGAGGTGGCATAAAAACTATTAGTACAAATTCCGGTTTTGCTCGGTTGCTCCAGTACCGTGGTGTTCTCGATGAACCACAACATACAAAAGCCACAAAGCAAAAAGTGAGCGTCAACCTACATACGCATACTGGACAAAGCCCATTGAACAGATCGTCTTAAGATTTCTGAAATGAAGGATGCAGAAAATCTAGTCTTCATCAGGTTTCAATGCATCAGTTGGCACAAACTCGACGAGGGTCAATTGTCGTATTTTCTCTTGCAATTCATCATGCGACAACTCTTTGGCCGGGTTCGTTCGTCTTTTGAAAAAAGTTAAAAAAAACGTTTTCAATTAAAAACGCCACAGAATCTGTAGACGTTTCGGCTCTGTTTTCTTTCTATTAGTGGCTCATCCTCTTTTAGTTTTGTCAATTGATATCACCCATAGGCAAATGCGCAGCGAGTAGGTGTCCGGAGCGTTCCACAGCCTTCTTTTAAAGGACTCAGAATCTGTGGACGTTTTGGCCCTGTTTTCATTCTATTAGTGGCTCATCCTCTTTTAGTTCTGTCAATTGAGATCACACATAGGCGAATGCGCAGCAAGTAGGCTGGCCGGAGCGTTCCACAGCCTTCTTTTAAAGGACTCAGAATCTGTGGACGTTTTGGCCCTGTTTTCATTCTATTAGTGGCTCATCCTCTTTTAGTTTTGTCAATTGAGATCACCCATAGGCGAATGCGCAGCAAGTAGGCTGGCCGGGGCGTTCCACAGCCTTCTTTTGGAGGACTCAGAATCTGTGGACGTTTTGGCCCTGTTTTCATTCTGCTCATCCTATTTTAGTTTTGTCAATTGATACCACCCATACCCTAATGAATGAACAATGTGTGAGCGCAGTGCATCTAACATCTGAGCAGCGCCTAACACGCAAGAACACAAGGCCGAGCTTAAGTCAAGGACTACGCGGCCGCCTACAGACGCAATGTGTGCAGCACTAACATCTGAGCACCCTAGCACAAGCCGAGCTACCAGTCGAAGGCAATGCCGTGCCGCCCCCATAGAAATGTGTGACAGTGTTTATAAGAGCGAAGTCGAGAGTGGGATATGAAGCGTAGCAGCTTGTGAAGTGTGAGGAGTGATTATTGAGAGCGTAAGGACAGGCGGGTCGGTGAGCGTAGCGCGAGAAAATTGTGGCGAGTGCATCTAACATCTGAGCAGCGCCTATGGGTGATATCAATTGACAAAACTAAAAGAGGATGAGCCACTAATAGAAAGAAAACAGAGCCGTAACGTCTACAGATTCTGTGGCGTTTTTAATTGAAAACGTTTTTTTTTAACTTTTTTCAAAAGACGAACGAACCCGCCAAAGATCCATGATGAATTGCAAGAGAAAATACGACAATTGACCCTCGTCGAGTTTGTGCCAACTGATCATTGAAACCTATGAAGCTAATTTTCCATCCTTATTTCAGAAATCTTAAACGATTGTTCAATGGTTTGTCCAGTTTGCGTATGTAGGTGACGCTCACTTTTTGCTTTGTGGCTTTTGTATGTTTGGTCATCAAACACCAATAGCAACGCAAAACCGGAATTTGTACTAATAGTTTTTATGCCACCTCCTTCCAATTATTATTCATCGTTCACTACAGGTTACCCTTGATGGTTCAGCTGGAGGTGATCAT
Source organism: Rhynchonema sp. JSB1_4 (assembly GCA_030248065.1). Taxonomy (NCBI): domain Eukaryota; kingdom Metazoa; phylum Nematoda; class Chromadorea; order Monhysterida; family Xyalidae; genus Rhynchonema; species Rhynchonema sp. JSB1_4. The sequence goes on from JASAMV010006088.1 coordinate 16,842, forward strand.
TGTATTCTCTGTATCACCATATATTTTTTCTTTTCATTCTTTTGTTCCTAATACAAAACTTCTAAAGTCATTCGAACCCTTTTTTCTCTGATTTCTCGTGTTCCGGTTTAGGTTCATCTCACGTTTTTGGAGAAATTTTGATAAGAGAACAAAAAGAAAATATAAAAATATTTTATAATTATAGATTCCGTACGTTTATCATCGTCTGTCTATGTCCTGCTCCTTTTCAACTTTTGGTCGCTCCGCGGTACAGACATCTCCTCTGGATTTCCTCCCCGCGCATTTAGGTTACGATATCTACGGTACTACACATGACATTAGGAGAGATTTCCGCCACCATATTTATTCATGAATAAGGAAATTATGAACTTGCAATTAAAAACATTCAAAATCAGTGCAAAAGTGAGAAACAGGAATTTTAAAAAATAACTTGTAAAAAAGGAAGAAGAAGAACAAAAAGTCCATAATTAAGAAACGTGAACACAAAAATCAAGATCAATTAATCAGTATTTCAATCACTCCAATTCTGATAAGCATAAGGGCACGCATTGGCACTGCTTTGTGCGCAGCCGCTTTTGAATTGCTCCGCCTTTATACATCTTAGAACCCTAGACTACCGTTGCTTCAAACGGATTTTGTAAATTTGTGTATTTTCAAAATTTGAATAGAAATTATTTGATTCTGTTTCGCAGACAACACCAATGAAAACCAACTGGTCATTCCACCCAAATGGAGCGTCCCTTCAATTAATGACAGCCGAAAGCCATGGTCTGACGGTTGCCTCGCCGTCGATGCGTGAATGCTGCAATTTTATTTTTTCTTTCATTTCATGTTTTTTGTATGTATGTACTTTGTCAAACCACAACACCGATTAGGCATCGTGCATCCTACCTGGAACAAACTCGCCTGGTCTGTGAACAACACCAAACTCCATAGAGTGTACATATGTACATATGTAGGACACAATTAACCCGCAGATATCAGAGATGGCGACAATCGGATTGACCTACACCTATGTACATACCTTAGTAGTCTATACCTACCTTCTTATGACATACGTAATGATCCACTTAATTTCGCCATAAATTCATAAGTCTAAACAATTTCAACGCCTGGTCCAGATTCGGGTATACCCAGGATCTTTCGACATTATGTGAACCTTACCATACGCAGTCCAATCCAAAACCCTATCCGATCCACATACTGGCACGACTTTGTGCTTTTTCCTACATTTACAACAATGTCAAAAGTGCACAATTTCCCCAACGTGTTTGTTTCGCGTCCAATGCAACTATCATGCGCTTGTCGTCACAGAATCTTCGATGTACGTCAATTCTGCCACACGTTTGCCCTGTGCACCACCGTGATGTGCAACTGCGATTTAGATATGCATATACTGTATGTGGGTGCATTGGTGATGTTTCAATTCAAGGTTGATAAGGTACATACATACCTACATAAGTAACTGCCATGTTAATGCTTCGAAGGGATTACTGCTGAAGCATCCTGTGATCACGGCCGTCTATCATGTCACACACAGATAACGTGGTTACTACGAGGCAGATGCCAAAAGAGCGCACAAAGATTTATGAAACATAAGCCAGCCAGCCATCCACATCCATTGCTTCACCAAATTGACGGCCAGATGCGCACTGCAAAGTCACGTGACGAAGCATCAGCAGGAATGACCATTTGGCTGATCGTTTGGAATTACGCCTAGGACAACTCGCTGCTCATGGTGACTCTGGCTGTAGCAATAATGGACGGATAATGTTTCACTCGGTTGGGGTGGGTTGAGTCAACATGGTGGTCGCCAAGCTACATCACATGCAATATGTGTTGGGAACGTCAGGCTCAGATACCGCCGTGGTGGCCAACCACACGTAAAGGCGGACTTAGGTTGAACACGGAATCCGGAAGTATATTTACAAGTAAAAACGTTGATCTTCTGGATGCGGAACACTATCTGCTGCGTTTTCCGGAAATAGTTCCGAATTCCGGATGAAATTTCAGAAAAATGCGGCACTCGGAAATGTTTTGCATTGTTTTGAAAACACAGTTAACTGAAATGTTGATTCGTGTTCTGTAAAATTCATCCCAAATCAATCCGGAAATATTTCCGGAAAACGCAAAATAAAAAAATCCATCCATAAATCAGAATCAAAAAAAATATTTCGGGATTCGGGTTTCCGTTTTCAACATAAGCCCGCCCTAATACCAGGCCGAACAGCAGCAATCTCAGTTATCCGCAGATAGAAAATCGGGACAGAAAAGTCTGATCGGCCCTTTTGAGCAATATCGCACTATATGAAAGACAAAGCCAGAAACTCACCGGCTATTGCAGGCAGTTCATTAAACCTCACTGGTTACTCGATGCAGACCGGTGGTGTATCACGTCACTGCATCAACCTTGCCAACGTGGCTGGACAGTATCAGATCGAAAAGGACATGATTGGTAACAAACAACGCTGATAAAAATCATGACATCAGTGACTATCGAAATTCGCGAAAGAAATCGAAAAGTTCACAGCAAGACCGATACGATCACCAAGAGTGATGCTTAGCCTGAATAGGTACTCTACCCATCCAAACAAGACGATAGCATCGAAAGCCACAGTAACCGACAGGTACAGTAACCAACCGAACGTCACATAACCGCCATCGCCGATGTAGGCAGCAGATGCAGTGGCACACGGGATCAGGTCACGATGACTCGATAGCAGGTCGCGTCGCTCACCATTGACGCGCAAATCACGCAGACAACCGACGAAATTGGGCATCGCCTGCGAGATACGTACAGTAGGAAATTGGGGTCGTGCGAATAAGCAAACCATGATACGAGTGGATTTCGAAAATTCTGAATACAGCATGCTTGTCCTTTTTATATGAGACCTTGGTAACCCATGAGTCGTTACCAACGGCCATCTACGACACCTACGTTGATGAATGCGGTGATGTTGTACTATGAAGTGGGCATGGACTGTATCACTGTTGAGCGCACTAAGCAATAATCAATGACTCACAATCTTGTACTGTTTCCTGAGCGCCGAGTACACGCCACCCACAAGCAGACGTCGTCGTGTCACGCCAATGTTGCCCGGCATTTTGCGACTTTCAACAAAGTTGCCATCGACCTCCAACATCACGTGACGCTCGCGCTTTTCGAGCACAACCTGCAGATCACACATTGCGTTGTGGCTTACTGTAACTGTTGCCCTGTTGAATCAGGGTCACACATTACCGTATGCCATTCGTTATCATTCAAGGCCGGAGTGTCCGCACTGAATCGTAGTGTTTGCGGTTCGCGTGTGCGGCCCTTTGCCATCACCAACATGAGCCGCCCGTGCATCAACGTCAGATTGAGGTATTGCGTGAAGTTCTTGTAGTTGGCCCATGTGACCAACAGACCATTCGGCTCCGATGTGCGCAGATCGAAGGATATCGTCAGGCTGCAGCACGGGAGAAAAAGGTTGTATACTAAGGTCAGGCATTTTTACAGGAACCCCGCCGGTAGTGAAAGTATTTACCAGACACCACTTGTTTAGTTCTATAAGGATTTATTCTAACTTTCGAAATTATAAACGATGACCACGTAAAAATTGTTTTATTGATTGAATGACAACAATTATCAGCATATGACGTTACTACTGTTCGCATCCGGTAGGGTGTTTGACATCATGCGACCCATCAATCCCCATTCCGTTGCCCGTCGTTAGGGGTGGTCGGCGAGTCTGCTGATGTTTCAAGGTAAAATTGTAAATAAAGTCAACATCAAACGGCATATTGTCAACAATTTGGGACGAAACACTGAAACCAACGAGAAAAGTAAGCATCAGCCGCGCACGCAACATTTTCAAAGCAGAAACGCTTCCCTGATCTTCAGGGTGCAAGCATACTGTAGTCCCTGATCTTCAGGATGCAAGCACAGCGTACCAACCTGCCGATTGTCTCTCCACGGTTGGTTCGCGTTGTTCGACCTCCAGTCTGTTCGTCTTCGACTTTGCCGGCACACTTTCGTCCGCTTGCACTGCCTCGTGCGCTGGATATGAGTATACAGATGGCAAGCTGATGTTTCAACGCAAGTACAGATAAGCAAACAAGCTTATTGTAGCATATACAGCAAGTCTATACCGCGCAAGCCAAACATTCGTAAAAGGTACGAAGATAGTGATGATAAGATGCATATGAGCAAGCTTCTATCATTTCAAATACAGTATGCTACCATACCAGTTACCGTACCCTGTGCGCTCTCCGGTTGCAGCTCTCCATTGATGCGGCACAGTCCGAGGTTGGCGTTCTCCATCTGTTCGGGCACCATTGGCACACGTCTGGCAAAATAATGAACATTTTGAAACCCGGTAATCTTTCCATAAAATATCTTCGGTTTCATCCGGACTCTGAACCCACAAACAACAGCTGAACGGCAGATTACACAATGATTGATCCAGCTGACGATCGGGCCAGCCTGCTTGGTTGGCACGTGAGGGGTTGGATGCTGATTCTCAAGTGGGGAGAAATGCAAGGAGGGAATTGTCTGGTCTTATGCGGTTATGATAGGAAAGATGATGGAAATTTTTTGCCGCGAAAGCCAGTGAAAGCTTAGTTTTCTCACCTGTGCATACATTAGTTCAATGAATATATTGTCTTGATGCGTGTTATTAAGTTCTATATACTGTAATATAACATTTTTTGTCAAATAATGACGCACGGCTGCAAGGCCACATGAATCTCCCATTTTCTCTGGAATAAACCCGTATTATGGACATTCTTCGGTACAGTGCACATTGTACTCATCTGTGCGTATTATGTTCGCTTTTCAACACATTTTTCTCAAGTATAAATACATTACAACCATTGGTATCCAAGCAGCAGCGGGAATACGATGGCAACAACTGAGAAAATACATACATAAGACGGTGTGGTGTGTACGTAGATGTAGAAGCATTCCAAAATCATTTATGACGGAACCCATGCGTTCTTCGAACTGGCCAGGTCCAGACCCCAATCGAAGCAAAAGCACGTTTTTGGTCTCTCGATTTCGGAATGTTTTTTTTATTTTTTTTAATTCTGGGCGTTTCAATTAAAATAAATCATCAAACGGGATCACTGAGAATATCACAGTATCACCGAACGACTAACAAATCTGGGCTAGGCAAAATAAAGCAAATAATATCACTGAATTTCACTTAGCGCCAGATCGAGTCGACCCCAGTAGATCTTGGTCCATTGGGCGATCTCTTATGTTCGATCTGTGAGCTCCCGTCACTCCACTCCAAGTTGCCTCGAAGCTTCAAAGTTCTGGGCGACCAAGGTTGCTCGAGAGGCCAACACGGCTGTGTTCAGCTGGACTGTTTACATCTTGCCATGGTGCTGTTGTAGTCTTTTGGTCCGGCTGTAGAAAGGGCGAACATCCACTGTCATTCACGAATTGTTCGCAATCAATTTATTCTTTTGTTGTCGTGGAATCTTTGTGGGTTAGTGATGTTCTGGGTAGAATCAGCAGACGAGTTCGGTTGGGGTTACTGTAACTAGTAGTTGGGATGGGAAGGAACGTGATGAATGTTTGGACTTGAGTGATCAAGAAGGGAAAATTCGTCGTCGGTAAAAAAAACTCCATTTCGGAATGTTGCGTTCACCCGTTGCTATGCATGTTATTCTATTGCACCGTAACATGATGGGTTTACAGGTTGACGCATGCAACAGCCTGTTTCTTACAAATGTCATTTGCAAGGCAGCGCGCAGATTTTATCAACAAACTCTGTCATAAAGGAATGTCATGTGGAAAACACAGCAATGTTAGAAATGAACCGTAATCGTCATGCATAAAGGAAACCAGTTCTTATGTGGAACGTAGACCTTCAAAGTGGTGAAAAAATGTGGAGAATCAGTCACGCCCAAATCTTTGTGTTGCTTCGCCTGGAAAAGTGCACGTTTGTGTCAGAAGAGCATATTTTTTGTCAAGGCTCACGGCCGGCCATCGTATCTTGTGCCAGTTCAGCCAGTTTCCCAGTGCTGTGTTGAAGCATAGGGTGGCATTGTATGCTTAACGCGTGAAAAGTACAGAAAATTACAGGGTGTGTGGGAATGTTATCACACGCTGGCACAAGCTCCGACTAATGTTTCACGGGTGCGAGTTACCTGTTTGTAAACAAGAGCACATTTTTGCATGCATAAGCGTAACAGTTGGTAAGAGGTACCATTATTGTATGTCTTATATTTTGACCACAATGAAATTTATGTGCTGCATTATGGTACCAAAACACAAATAACGTGTTTGTCAAAAAACAATATTTCCACTATTACTGCAATATCTGCCAAAAAACAAGCACTGCTAATCCGTACAGTGGCATACAAATTTACGACAACGAAACAAAACAATCGATACATGGTTATGTTGTTGGTTTAGGAATGAGGCACGGAGGCACAAGTTGATGAGCACACGTTCACTACGTTAATACGTTAAAAAAATTTTAAATGCACCTGTTAAATTACAATACACAAACGAAACACGTAATATATCTCGAGAGATATACAGTATTTCAAAATTCGAAAATTTCTCTATTTTTGCTCTAAAAGTGCTATATTTTGCCCAAAAGTTGTTACTGTTGACATCACCTGACCCTACCATGGGTGTATTGGGTGCCATAATCGTTGTTTTGTGGCATCTAGACATAGTGCACACGCTTGCAGGGCCTCTCTTATGACTACACACGTACATGTGACTGGGTGGGCATTTATTTATCCATGTTCAAGACCCGAAAGGAGTGATTCAATGTAACATTCACTCTAATTTCACACTATGAGCAGCGTATTTGTATTGGTCGTGTATTGGTCGCACAATGACTATATGAGAATCCATCCAAAATTTTTCCTGAGTTGACAAGCCAGAACATTCAAATTGACATTGCGCGGCAACGTGTAATCACACATAAAGTATGCAGCAAGCGAAATGTTTCGGAGATCAAAAAACGTGGTTGACTGGCTAGTTTATTTTCAGATGAAAATATTTTGCAAGAAATACAAATTGCTGAGTGGTTAAGCGTGGCTCATCATTGGAATCCTGAACATCAATGTGGTTTTGTATGGATTCTCATATGGTTGTGATCTCTGAGCCGCCACACCAAACGTATGCTCCCGGAAGGACTCGAACCTCCGACCTCCCAGCCACCAGGCCTGGACAGCCATTTTTCTACCAACTGAGCTACGGGAACGCGGTCTGCCTGCGGCTCAGAATCACTCATAAACCCAACGCACGCACGCTCAATGCACAGTGCATTCAGCACACACACATAATACCGGTCCGTTCGTTATACGCCTCGACGCGTATGGGTGTGTGTCTATTCGCCAGACCACATGGTCATTGCGCGACCAATACCTAGACGCCATAATTTCACCCAAAATTCCCATCTCGAATATTAGAAAGCCATACCATCACACCCGCACCACCTGGGGAAAGGCACGGGTGGGTATTTGACTATGGTTGGCACATACATTATCGACCATTGCATGGCATGGTTGTCTTATCACCTGTACTTTATGTGCAGGTGATAATGTACTTTATGTACTTTTGCATATGAAAATGCGCTAATGTGTACCAACAACTAATTCGGAGCCGTGAAACATTAGTCCTGCAGCTACTGTGACCCGATTTGGCGCCACCTATCTTTAAACATGCCACTGGCACAAGTTACTCGTGTTTACAATGCACACCCTGTATGAACTGGCAAACTGGCTCAACTGGCACAAGACACTATGGCCCACGGCCTGGTACAATATCTCATTGTTTCCTGCTGAAAGTGTATCTGACAACAACATGGCTGTCCGTCAGCTGATTGCGCTGGTGCTCCTACTTGGCATCACCACCCACGTAAGCCAGGCGGTAAGCGGCAGAATGTTATTCTTTGAATGACGACGCTTGAAATTGATGTTGTCTAACCAGCGTCAATAATAATCTTTCCCTCCAACAGAAACACCACCATCAACACCATGCTCGTGCGTCCAATGTATCGCCGATGATGGATGTCGCGATGCCGACAAAAGAAGAGATCAAATGGAACGACTGCGCGATCGAAACATTGGAGGAAAAGTGCAAACCAGATTACATTCGAATGATGGAAGACAAGTCGGTGATTGGCTTGACTTTCATTTCGAAGGTCAATAACGGTCAATTTACGATTCACAAAAATATCCATCCTCGTCTTCTCAGGATCGCGCGCGCAAAGGCCTATGAAGAGTTCTTGAAGCAAGAGGAGCAGCAAAGTGTTGATGTGCGGCAAAAGCATCGGTAGGGCCTGGCCTAATATGTCCCGGTTTCACACCTAGGAGAAAATTTCTGACGCTTCACAAGTAGTGTCTAAAAACAAAAACTTGCTTTGCAGACACCGCAATGAACTACCTTGTGTGGATACCTGCGAATGTACGATTGCCTATGAAACAGCATACACCAAGTGCGGGGGCCACGGCAGGGATCCGGTCGAAATGTACGGACAAGAAGGTATGTATAGAATTATTCTTTTGTTATAATTATTCGGTTATACGTTTCTGCAGTTGTACTTTCACAAACTTTTGGGAGAAGCTTTTTGAGTGCGCGTTGCCAAATACACAAGCGTGGGTTCGCTCTTCCAAACATGCGGTTTCGCTCAGCCAACGAAACTTTTGAGAGGGAATCCAGCAATACTGATCCGTAAAGCGCACAATAAGTCAAGCAGTGGCTTACCGTCACGGAACCGCGCTAGGCGCCCTCTACCGGTAGGGTACGGTAAAAAAACGTGAAAAATCTCACAGGGTGCAAAGCGTTCTGCAAGCGAATCTACGGCAGCAAAGAACAGCATCACCAGCACAAGCATCACCGTTTTTAAGCATCTGCATTTGAGAGGTGCCTGCCATTATGTTTCACTGGTTTTCTCACTTCCGCTTCCGTATTTCATATATGAAAATTCAGATGAACAATTTGTGTAAGCCAAGTATGATTTTTGCTTAGAACGTCTTTGTGAGCAATCAAACCTTTTCGTACCTTTTGAAGATTTTTGGGCCTGAGACTCATGCGTGTTGTAGCGTTGTAGCTTTTCTAACTACAGTATGAGATAATTCAAATGGGGATGTCTTATTCAGGCGAATAAAAGCATGCATGTAGAATTTTCGTGTCGCCCACCGCACATTTTTTGACGACACTATCAATTACAGAATTTATAGAGATGCATGTTAACACAATATTCATTGAAATGCACATATTTTATGTATGCAGGCAAGAAATCAATTTTCAAAGGACTTTCATTGTGAAAAAAGATCCCCATATATGTACATGCGTGTACTGTACACAGGGTTGGGCAAAAAACGTTTTTTTCCAAAAAATCGTTTTTTTTAAAAACGTTTTTTTTAAAACGCCCAGATGACCAAAATATGCCCCCAAGAAAATTGGAAAACGCTCATGTTGGGAAGAAAACGTGGTTAAATGAAGTAATTCTATGTGTTCTGAGGCAAAATAAACGGGTTTCAACCCTTTTCTAGCGAGTTGCTAAGATCCCATATCAGACCCGCATCATGGGACCAACTTTGGCCGGGGTCATCACTGAAAGTCAAACTCCGTATATCGACGTATCTCGACAAAGTAAAAATTGGTCGAAAATTTTTTGAAAAAAATGGGACAAAAAATTGATTTTCCTTGATAATCAGGGTACTTTCCCTGAAAAATCAGGGAAAATCAAGGAAATTCAGGATTTAAAAAAAACGAAAAACGACCCAGGCGTTTTTTTTTAAAAAAACGTCGTTTTTTTAAGAAAAAACGCCGTCGTTTTTTTTTTGCCCAACCCTGACTGTACATCATGGTATTCCATCCTTCGCATCATAACCACAAGACCGCACTTCACACCTCCATCGCTCGAAGTTATCCCCCACTTGAGAATTGCTACCCAATCGTCTCCCTGTACTAGTTACGTGACCTTTTGTTTTTTGACACGTAAAATTTGTTGCCAAGCCTGAACCAAACAATTTATACGCCGGCCCATCGTGGCTACGCCACTAAGTATCTTGGCATCATAAATTCGGGACCAGCACATAAATCCGACAGGCAAGTTTGAGAGCGGACAACAAATTGCCATCATCCCATCCCAGTCGCACACCTGTAATCGACAAACAGATCGAGAATACAGCCGTTCAACGAGCTGACCACCGGCATCTCATCGTGCACTGGTTGCACGTCGACGGGGAATCCGCCCAAAAACAGCTGCGCCCGGGGCGAACCGATCGCGTCGCGTTGGTCGAACAACTCCGTCTGCTCGACTTTGTCGTTCACCATCAGCACAACGCTGCAATCATAAATGCTGATCAATCAGTGAAGCGATTCATAAAAGCAAATCAAATTGAAAGCAAAAATCGATCGATCGAAACGTGATCACCTAACATAATCATACTCGTTCATTTAGTCAATTGTCAAGATCGATCTACAGCATCCGAAAATTAATCAATCGGTTAATTAAAGAATAATAAATTAACCGAATGATCAGCAACGAAAAATTGAAAGAAACTGATCGATATACTGTATACAAGGTCATCATCAATCAATCAACAGATGATCTAACTGAATCCTTCAATTGCTAAACAATACGATGCGAATACGCACCCACCTATTCTCATTGCGCATCACAAACACGGTGTGAATGCGTGAGTTGTTGCACATTGTGCTGGATCTCAATGTCACCATTTTGCCCGGTTCCATTGCCGTGGTGCCCAGATGCGTGACGAGAATGCCCGCGTAGAGGTAGACGGCGAAGAAACCCTGATGAACAAGGAAGGCTCACTAACATATTTGAGCTTGCTGATGTTTCACAAACATACGTACCTCTCCCTGCAACTCCCTCGAGCGTCGTCTGTAGGTTGTGACCCTCGAACTCTGATACAACAAGGCGGAATTTGCTTGTGACGTGCGGAACGAGAACGAGATGGTGGACTGATTGGATCCGATCTCCACTCCGGGCACAACCATATACGATGGCTCGCTACTGCCAGACGATGATTGGTCGAAACTCACGACACGATTCGGCGTTTGCAGACGTTTCTACAAACACAGTGACAGTTGTAGCAAAGGTCAAGCCGGCTAGACAGCCGGTGTGATCATGCGTTTTGAATGTGGCCCGTTTAGGTCACTTGACTTTTGTGGAGGTCGTTGTATGATTAGCTTTCTTACCACAAGTTTCAAATAGACAAAAGGCGTTTTTTAGGTTTGAGTATAAGTCTTACGCAGCATAAAGTACGGTGTAGTACGGTAAAGTATACCTAGAGATTGAGCGCAATAGATCACAGAATACAGCCAAACGGCCCAGTGCCGTGTCTCGCATGTACCTGGTCATCCCTCATGCACCCAGCGTCAACCCTGTATGATCGTGCAGCACTGCCAATGTCCAATGGTTGGCTCATTTCGGCGTCGGGTCGCAACTCGTGAATGCAGCCGAAGAAACCAGACCACGGGATACTGTAGTCGGACCAGCTGCAGATGTAAAGTGAGTTGGCTTTGGTATTCGCGTTGGTTTTTAGAGAACTTGTCTTAACTTTAGGCTTCCCCTTATGGTTACATTAGCGGGCCTTGGTATTTTCGATTATAATCAAGGATTTATGCGGTGGTGGAATCCTCGATTACGCGCACGAAACGGTTGAAATGTTGTAGTAATCTTTAACTTCGACGTTTTGCATTGCAAAATGTTTCCCGGTCCCATAAATTATCTGCGTGCGCTAAACGCGTATACCAAGTGCTGTGATAGTTTATCTGCTCAAAAAGCACTCTTCATTGCACATACATGTAAGATGATCACTATAAAGAGGCTGCACTGTACAAGACCAACCTTGTGCGATTGAAGCTGTGGGGCACTCCACCGACAAAGTGTGGTTCGTCCCGTACATTCAGACCGACGCTGGTGCCTGGTGCTTCGCCTTCCACTTGGTCATCCGAGCCGACAAGCAGAATTCCTGAAAAATAAAATCTCGTCTGTTCATCAAGTTACAATGATTGGTTCTCTTGATTAATCAGGCTTCGGCACGCACAATAATATGAAGCGGTCGGATTGGAACTAACTGCATACAGTACCATTACGTATGTATGTAGGTATCCACGGCGACCATCCTCATTGGATCGAATGTTTAGCACCTATTGATGGCCCTAATTTCGATCAGCGTTTTGTTCAAAGGCGATAATGCTGTTTGCAATCACCAGTAAAATATCTCTCCTAAATATCGCAGTGTTGAATTCAAAAATGTCGCATGACGAAGGCAGATCCTGTCACCAAGTTTGTAATAAAATTCTCGCAGCGTGTGGACCCGTTTCGCAGCCCGGCGATGCAGCAGGTCATCATCAGTGCGCATCCATACCTTTTCGTTTATCCCTGCTGGCCTGTATCGAGTGCGTATTGCCGTCGTTGTACGGCTTGTTGGATTGCAGCCGCAACGTACTCACTCCGCCCAGATAGAACTCGAGCACCACATAGCCATCGTGTAGGTAGACGGCGACAAAATCTTGTTGCTTCTGTGCACGTACAATGAATTGGAAAAGAAAGCTTAAATTTGGTTATGTGTGCGTTGCATACTGTACATACATTAGCTCACATTGTGGTGTAAGACTTTGCTCAGTAGCTTTACCTTGAGAATTGTCAGCCACTCTGCCGCGTGCCAGCTAATGAACCAATAACTCCATACTGTAGCC
>JASAMV010006089.1:0-30903 GCA_030248065.1 Rhynchonema sp. JSB1_4
CATGACCACGGCGGAGGTTCCATTTAGACTCCGGGCTTGTTGTTGGAACTAAACGTGTGTGTGCATAGGCATGTTTGTGTGGGTTGGCCATGGCCTCTGGCACCCTTACAGCCCCTCCCGATGTATACGTCATGTCACACGCACACAGCATCATGTTCGGTATGTACACATTACTCATGCGGTACCGGCAGCAACCCGCTATGGTCTCTTGTCGAGCTAAGCTGTGTGGGCCATGTCACTGCCTTTGCTCCGGTTCTATTGATAACACCACACAGCCTACTTTAGTTTTACTTTCGTAGGTTTCGTGTGCATGTGCGCGCGTATATGTGTGAGCTGTAACTCTGTTTAGATGTTGGTATACGTGGCGCATCGGACCAACTGACCAAAACAAACCATTCACCTCACCTCACGTGCACATTTGTATACTATACATATATCTTTGAGTTAGCCTAGCCCGATACCACGTCTTCAGAAGAGTCAGTCATGTGACTTCGTGTGTGCTGCATAGCACGTTTGTGTTCTTTATTATTCTGATGAACTGGCAATTTTTGGATTGTTGTCGCGCGAAGTCATCTGTATAGTATAACTGCACAAAGCATCATGTCATTCGAACATATAACTCCAAGAAGACCCGAGCTCTTTTCTGATTCCACTCCTTCGTTAGCTTTGCATCAGTCGGGATTTATCTGAGTTTCATTTTGTGCTCCGTCGACGCAGCGATGCTTTGCATGTTTTTGCATCGACATCTCTGGTTTGCTTAACATTGCACCCGCCTAACCATCGCATAAAAAGAGCATTGCGCGCCATTGCAGTGCAGCCACATAAAAAGCTTGTTTACGCGCGCAGCACCACAAAATGGTTTGCTTTCTTGGGCTGTCATGGGTTTCTGAGAGAGATCAGCTTTGTGGTGCAACCACCGTGATTGCCTTCACTTCGGTCCGGTAACGGGCAGTATTGGGAGCGATAGGTTGCTTGGATGTCCTGTACCATACATACAGTAATGTAGACGAGTATTCACCGACATTTTGGACACAAAGCTGCTTCCTCAACTTCTTGCAGTCTGCTTATTATTGATTACTCATTCTGCCCCAGCAACAAAACCAGGTAACATGACCAACAATAGCAACAGTTTGCCGGGTATAGTTATACGTACCCCATGTGGGGTGGGTCTGTCTTGCTACTCTGTTTCCATAAGGTTTCGAAAGTGTTTCTGATTCAGATGCCGTATTGTTCCGTCATCTATATTTTCAATAGTTTAGCACTGTTTAAAACAAACGTATTTGAACTTCCAAAATTCCCAAAAACAAGGCTTTCTTCAGATACTCAGCTGCGAGAAGATACACACAACTTTCAAGGCAATACACGGCTGATCATAAACAAGCTTTCTTCAAATTTGGTCAACTCAACCCACAAACTGCAGTTTGAGAGGGCGAAGAGCGACAAAAACTAATTTAGCCGCCTGGTGCCCCCTGGGAAGCGGACAGTCGCGCGATCGCCACTTGTGAAGGACGCACAAACATGACTTGACTGTTAATTGATTGTAGTGAGAGAGGGCTCGAAGCAGGGGTCACTATACCTCACCAGTAACATCTTGAAGTCTCAAACATCACATTTCTCAGCGGAAGACTAAACCATACAACCATCGCTGCGTTTATAGAAGGTTCGTATCGGTAATCAGTCGAAGTTTTCTTTTCTGACTCAGAGACTCGTGTCGGTTGTCCAATTGTCTGATGTTGAGCTATTTATATCGCTATTAAACGTAATCCATCTAGAACAGATGAACTGCTAGTCTTTCGGGGCAAAAACGAAATTTATTTTACAGGACCATGATGTTAACATTGGATTCGCAAGCTGGATTCGGTACGCCGGATCGGGCCGGCAGCGACATCAACTTTAATTCGCCGTCACATCGCTCCTCACAGGATGGATCGTTTTTGCAGGTTTGTTTCCAAAGTTCCGAAACTACCATCCGTTTATTTATATTTTTATCTTCACATAAAGGCCGGTTCACAATGCATCTTAACAGTTAGCAGTCCCATGGAAATTGAACAAACTGAATTAGGATAACATTGGGAACGTAAAAGGAAGAAACAGTAACATAGACTAAGAAAGACAATAATTATGTTTGCCAACGGAGCCACCAGCAAACCATAAGGGTTTGAACAAGACGAAGCTTGTACCTAAGACTAGGCGCCGCACTAGAAACACAACCACATCGACCTTGGCCTGTTATAGTTTCGGCTTGCATTCCATGACCATATATGGTAGACCATGTGCTGTAAGCCCGAGCCCTAACACACTCGCGTTTAATTTTGGCATCAGGGAATCCGCATCATTTGCCTGAGTTCTTTACCAAAGTATGGGCTTTAATGGCCGTCCTTGGCCGTCACTGAGCCTATAATTGATCGCCAACCCACATTACTTGTTGCGGGTTGGCGAAAAATGTGGTCTCTGTTTTAGTGTAGGTATGGAAATCAAAAGTGACAGGCATGTCAAGCTCGATGCCCTGATCACAACGGTACCAGAATTATGAGGAAATGACTTCTGTATCCACTGCTACACCCGAAAATGCCTGACCCGTAACCCGCACTAGCGTGCATTGTGAAACCGGCCTAACAAAACGAAAACAACAACGATCAACTAATCAACGCGCAGCACTGTACTTCTATTCCCACGGGCAACATCACTTATACAGGGACAAAGATAACTTATCTAGCGCAACGCAGTTAAACGACCGCAAACGACCGCAGTGAACATTCTTTAGCGACCATCATTTTTCACACCATTGAAATTGCGAAATCAGTTCAGCAACGGCGATAATGTGCACACCAAAGTGAGAGACTTGAAATTTTCAACGCGCGGACAGAGGCGTAAATACGCTTCCCCTTGGCGTTGCGCTTTGGCCTCTCGCTTTTACCGCACTACAACCCAACAACGAACGCAGCACCAGAATGCAATGCACCCTTAAACATCTGCGCACATTATTCCAGCCGTGAATTTGTGCGCGGAGATAACCCCCATCCTAATGTCGGGATGTAATGCTGTGGTATTGTGTTTCCACCACTTCCACTCTAGATCTTGAAAGGGCTACGGCGTCGCGGCGGCGTCTTATCTCAGCTTCCGGCTAGTTTAGCATAAGTACAGTTCATCCATTTAGACACGATTGAATTTTTCATGAAGCGTCGCTCACTAGCTGGCAAACGACAGCGCAGGCATTATCTTCTTTAAAGGGGCCCTGTCATTAGTATTCGTACACATCTGTGCGTTCTCTGTATTATGCGTCAGAGTGGCTGTCTCCAGCTCAGTGTGTGTGTGTGTGCGTTGTTATTGATGTAAAAATCCAGCCCGTGCACCGACCCAATGCGCATTATAAAAATATTCACATTGTGGTGTGCTGTGTTTTGCACAACATGCGTATGCGCCTACACGTAGGTATGTCAGGTTTAGTTCTGTTTTTAGTTCATTTTATTTCATCAGCGATTTTTATGTTTATTGTAGGTTAGGTTAGGAAAGGTTGGAATTCTGTGTGGACAAGGCAGGCAGGTAGTGCTTGGCTCTGCTCATTCGCTCAAAGACGTAGCGCAAGGCAAACCATGGTGTGTTTTTCGAATATTGGAAATAAATCATGGAGAGACATGGCATTAGCAGTTCGTTTTGTTTTGAATTGCATGCGTGCAGAAAAACCTAATTTTCGACTGACATTTTCTTACTTGCTGCTATTGTGGTTCACAAGCCTTCGCTCAGAGATTCGGAACGAGCAAAGCCGCTATTTCAGTGCCAAACGGTCTACCAGTGTTTGCGTTTCTGTCAAGTGCAAGCTTTTCAAGGAGTGTACAATTTGATGTGGATAGGCAGTTTGCTTATTTATGTTTCCATGCATAGTGAATCACCATCCTTTGTTCCAGTACGTTGCCGGGAACACCCTATGGGGCACGAACCCGCGGCGTTTCTGCGCTGCTGCTGCCGCGCGTCTCGTTTGGCGCGCCGGTTTTTAATTTAGTTATTTTGTTTCACACGGTCTTTTCTTCGAGCTGGCGTCCTTCAACCAAACTGTACTCCTCTACAAATCTCCCCCAAATCTTAGATTGACACACACGTGCCAGATTACAGACAGACCAGCAGAAGCAAAAGCGACCCAAATGTCATAAACTAAAAAAACAACAACACTGTCATCGTGACTCATCAACTTCGAATGAAACATCAACGAGTCACTCCATCTATTAACAGGATGACAGCGAGGACATGCAATTGATTCTGGGCTTGCAACATCACAATGGACCCGGGGCCGGTGCGGGTCTGGGAGGAGGGCATCGAACGGGCACGGCGCCGTACCAACCCACGTCGTGCCTGACAGAATCCTGGCTGCAGAAACAACAGACTCGATGGGCAACGGACTATGATGCGAATATTGCCGAGTTGGATTTCGATGATCAGCTCAACACTCAGGTGCGAACATTTTGTCACATTTATGGAAGGACTCCCAGATATTAGATGGTATGGCATGGCCCCTTTAAACCAAACGCATTTCGCTGCATGCAGGACATCGCACAGTTCGACCAGCAGATTCCGACGTTTCGAAATCAAAAGATGTACATTTCGATTGGAAACGACGCCACAGCGACCGAACTGTTGTTGAACGGACCGCGAGCGGCGAACAACAACTTGGACAATCGCGGTTACGGAATGGACGGGATGGACTTGCAGATGTCAACGTCGGATGTGTATGCCGATGAGAACAACCCAATCACCGCGTTCGAAAACATTCACGGTGGCAGTTGATTATTCTTGCTTTAAAAAAGCATTGTTCGTTATTCTTGTCGTCACTTTTTGCAGGGATCAATTTTGATCAATACCCCGACATCCGACAAGAGCAACCGCCGCCGCAAATGCTGCAGCAACATTCGTTGGAGCTGTCCTCAGGTTGGATCCTTGATCAATCAGGCAATATGATGCCATCAAATCAACAAGTTGCTTCAGGCGAGAGTCTGTTCGACTCATCGGCCTTGATTCTGGAGGAAGGCGATGCCCCGCAACAGATCGAGGCGTTGATCGCGGCCGGGGGCGCTGGACTGATTTCCACCGACAGTCTGGATCTCAGTGAAATGGTCACTTCGGCTCAGTTGCGACAGGTGAGATTCTGAGTGTGCGACAGTCTCGTTTGGCACAACAACTAAGTGCTTGAACTGTATTTACAGGCATGTGCCACTCGCAAACGTGATTATTGTCTGACGTTCTCCAAGATGTTGGATTCGACCAGCGCCGCACAATCGACCGCACCCCAGATCGCGTCAACAGCTCAAATCGATGTCGTCGTCGAAGAAAGCTCGAATCAGGGCGGGTCGGTGCTGCTGTTTTTACCAACAAATTCGCTGGAAAAAATTTTAAAATTGAAAATCTTTTAGTAACAGCCATTTCACCGACTGTTACTCGGATGCGCCTTTGTCGGATGCCGGCGATTTCATTTCGATTTCGCAACGTCAAGAACAAACGACCTCGCATTTGGAGCCGATCGACGAAAACGAATGTTTGAAATCGGCCGTCTCGGGCAGCTCGGATGGCACCAATCTCACAACTTGGGGCAGAATCAGACGGTCAGTCCACTGCTGTGTGTATATGGGTCAGTAAACGTTTTTGGTCTACGATCCCAGTTCTTTACTCTTTTCCCGTTTTCGATTGTGACAAACACAGCAGCGTTCGTTCAACAAGGTTTGCCATTATCTGTGTAAATGCGCAGCTTGAACTTTTGCCGCTGTAGATCTTGAAAATGAGCATTCCGCAAACGGCCAACGCGGCCCATTAGCTAAAAACCTACTGTTTTTGCCGAGTTCAGGCGTATAAACTTACGAGCAGGGACGTTTTTGGATGAAATATTTTCGTTTGTGCTATAGGCCCACCACAACTAATCTGACGACAGGCGGTTTTGGTGTGTTTGCAAAAAGCGGCTTTTTTATCGCCCATTGTGTGTTTTCAGTTCGTGCGATGCGACACCGACATCCGGCGGTGTGTCGTCACGTCACACCAGTCAGCTGGCACATGACACTGACACTACGTATTCAGCAGGTGTGATGCCTGATTATGTCTAGTTTCCAAACCTGAACACAAAAACCCAACATCTCCTTGCGCATTCAGGCAGCAGCAGCAGCAGCAATGTGAGTGGCGGTACACCCAAGTCAACATCCCTTCCGACCAATCTCGGTGCCGGCGAGCACCTCGTCACCACCACCGATCGACCGATGCCCATTTATGACCTGACGACATCGATGACGTCATCCATTCACAATCAGCAACAACCCCTGACATCAGCCAATGTGCCCGCTGCACCCAAATCCTTGTTCGAAATGTTCCGCGACCGCTTGGCCAAGCAGGAGGAGCAAAGGCAACAGTTCGACAACGACGAACAGTACTACGGTGCTGGGGTGGTGCTGGGCGTCAGTGGTGATCGGGATGATATGATGATGGACGAACATGAAATCGACGATGATCGGTGAGTGGCTGATGTTTCAATCAGTTGCGACAAGGGTGACCAGTTGCTGTTCCATTCAACACTGAGTTTGTGTTGCAGTTCCATTGACACGACCACCGGGGACAACCAATCAGCCGATTACCGTCCAGTGCCGGCGTCAGTCGAGGACTACGAGTACGCCGAGTACTACATGGGCGATGGACAGTACATCGATCAGAATCAGAATGTCATCGGTTTCGCGCCGCCATCGACCACCGGCGTGCAGAATGTGCATCAAGCCGCGTTGGCTGCTGAGGAGGCCCGCGCCATGGCCGCCACTGACGAGCACCGGGCTGTCGATCGTTGGGCGTTGGTTGACACGGACGTGATTGACCCGGCACCCGACAAGCCGCCACGTACGTTCGCCACGTTACTGCACAAGTCCGAGTGTGCCATCGTCAATGACCAGTCGCCATCCGTGTCGCCAAGACGCAGTCGACGACGCAATCGGACTGAGGAGCCCAAACTGGTCAGTCAAGGTGTGCAGACGAGTCCGACGCACAAGGCTGCACCATCGGCCATTTTCGATCTCGGTGTCGACACTCAAACGGCGATCGGCGCTTGGCCGCATTCCAAGTCCACCAACGACCTGCAGTCAGCGGCCAGCAATCTCAACCTCGACTTCCTTCGCATGGCACACGCCATCCCCGAGCTGATGCCGTCCGTTCCTCCGTTCCCAGTCGCGTTCCTCACCACTGACGAGGCACCGCCACCACCGGCCTTGCTGCACTCGTCAGAGCAGCATCCAACTCCAAGACGGTCACGCAGTGCCAGCGAACGAATGCACGACCTGCTCGCGCCCGCCAACTATCTGCAACCGGAATTGCAGTTGTTGTTGCAACAATGCACCACTAATGAAACATCAGAGCACGGCAACAAGGACACATCAACAGCTAACGATAAAACCCCGGTGAATTTGGACGACAACCAGCCCCATGTGCAGTCCACACCACCCCATCGCAGTGCCAGTGAACATTCATGGCCAAGAGTCGGCTATCCGGTGTTCCGTAACCAATCAGCCGATGTGCTACCAAAACCACCAATCGATTTGTACCGTTTGGCTGATGCGGCCCTGCGCACCACCACAATGGGACAACAACAACAACAACAGCCAAGACTGACGAATGGACCACCACCACCCACAAGGCTCACGTTGGGACAAATGCGACCACCGGTGAATGGTAAGTGCAGTAGTGGCGGTGTGTTCAAGCAGGCGAGCCAAACGTATACGTTGTCATTCAATTTGCAGTCTCCCCGACAAGCACCAAAGCGAGTGGCGTACCGCGTGATCGTGACTCGGGCCTGGGGTCATCATCCGGCCCATCGCACATCGCTGATTGGGACTCACTGGCAACGTTGCTGCCCAATGATGTGGCGCAAGCCTGTTCGTTCTTCAAGACCAACAGTCAACTGTTGAGTGAGGACACAACATTGAACATTGATAAATTGCCGGGTAAGTGTTGTTGGCAGCCTGATGTTTCAAGGAATCCTGTTCATCACCGATTAACTGCCATTGTTGTTTCAGGCGGCAACCGTCGTGCACCGACCCGACCGAGATCCGAACCCGGCCATCGTCGTCGACCGGCCTGGCAACGGTATGCGCACTCACATCGCACATACGAGTGCATACACGAAGATGACGTGGCACAATTCGACAGACCCACCTGTCACAGGGACTGGTGTGTTGCCTGACATGGGTTACTGTAGTGCGACTACCGTAACCGGGTTACTGTGTATCCATTCCTTATGTTTCAGTCAATGTTCGACGCTGCCCGACGACACCAACTGTCTGCACGAGTCCATGCTGCCACCGAGGTATCAACATCATTACCATCACCACTTCATGCATCGCGCGCGTTGTTGCGTGCAGCGTGTGCCGGCTGCGTGTTGCACGCACGCGGGTGGCAGTGGCAAACCAACCAATCCGGCACGCAGACACACGCATGCGCATACGATGGCAACTTCGGGTAAAAATTTTATCTTAAGACAAGAATAAAGTTGAAGGATTAAGATAAAATGAATATATTTTGAAACATCACCACAGGAGGCACGTCAACGCTACGTCGATGGCGTCAGAAGTTCATGCAACCATGTCCGCAGTACGACTACTACTACGCCAACTACTGTGCGACCGAAAGTGATGCGGACACGGACAACAGCAGTGATTGGTCGCACGATGATATGGCCTATGCGGACAGGGCACGCAGATGTGAGGCGTACAGGACGAACAATGAGAAAGGTTGCACTCGGCAGATTGTAATGCGGGTACATTTCGAAACAGTTACACAACGTTAGTTGCAGAGCACGGTCGTCGCGCGGACAGCATGCCGCCGGCCAATCAATATCAACACACAAACTCCGACAACATTCCATTCAAACCGCACGTGGTCGCACGACGGTTATCAATCAGCACGCTCACGTCGGATGACGATCAGGTATGTGGAACACTGATTCCATCATAACCCTGATTTATCAAGGCAACCCTTTTGTAACATTCAGGAGCTCACACCGCGTCCGTATGACCATGACGCAACACCGACAATGTGCAGCGAATACGAGTTCCGGTCACGTGACTCGAGCACAATGCTGCAGTTCTATTCGTTGCAAGCGGGCACCAGTGATGTTTCACGCAGCACTCCGCCTGGTCACACCACCAGCACGCAACAATCGGAACCGTGCGCAACGTGTTTTGGTAGGTGCTGTGGCTGTCGACTAAGGATTTGTAATAAATTAAGAGCAAGTGCGAAATATGTATCTAAGCACATGTATTCCACTCTTTGTATTTCAGGTGTCCGCAGTCCAAACACCAGTCAAAGCCCCCCACTTTGGGCGCAACCCCGCGATCAGAGACAACTCTACTGCGATTGCTCCACGAGCGATGTGCTGGAACGAAAACAGGCACGTTCTTGCTTACTCAATGAGTTTTCCGTTAAAAATACTAAATTTATGGGATTTAAGGTCGAGAAATTCCGGGAACAAACGCTGGCGTGGTCGAGTGACGGCAAGAGCACACGCAATCCGCAAGAGAGCGCAGTGAGACGCACACAGATGTACAGGCAGAAACGGGAACTGGTCGATACTGTCGTTCGGATATGCGATCAGATCGTTTCAGCGTTTTCACGATTCCGATTCCAGCAGGTTTGTTGATACTTTCGCAACATCAGGTTGTGCATTAACTGGACGTCTGTCATTAATTGAAAAAACCTGTCATTAACGAAAAATTACCAAAGAAATTTCATTCCCAATTCAGGACCAGATGACGCCAATCGACAAGGATGGCATTATCCTGGGTCTCGTCCGTCACTCACTCTGTCCGGGTCTCGAGCGTTTGCTGTCGGATGGCTTGCTGCCCGGCAAGAATTGTTGGGATTTGATCCGATCTGCTGCTACATTAGGTGCGCCAAACATCTGTTCAATTGTAAGCATGTTTTCTAGGTAATCGATTTTGAATTCATGTTGTCCAGGTCCGGCCACCAAATCCATCCATGCGCTGGTCGCCGAACTTTCATCGACGGTGGCAGCGAGGAGCGGCGAGGCAGCGCGTAATGAATCGGAACGCTTTGTCGCGTTCGTTGAGGGACTGCTACGGTTGGTTCAATGGCTCAGGCGAAACTTTAGGCTCAGTCCAACAGACTTGAAACATCAACCACATTGCTGCAGACTGCGCTGTTTGGATTGTTGGCTGTCGTATTTGGCGTTAAAAGACCGAATCATCACCGACTCATACGACGATGCAGCGCTGATGCGACGCGCACTCACCGGCTACCGTAGTCTGTTCGATCGACTAATCATGGCGTTGCAACCATTGTCAATGCTACCATTCCAGAGGACGAACCCGCTCAGAGGTAAGCCAGTATCGGCACTGACTATACTTTGTTCGGGTTCTCGAGACAGTTAACAAAGTAGTGTTTGCCTTCTAGTCGAGTCCTACATCACCAAATCAGCGGAACAGCAACGCGCAGCACTCGAACCGCAATTCGCACTCGTGCCAACACGGCTGCCCTCTGACTCACGGGTGCCCAAATCCAGCAGTGTGCCGGCCAGACTCGTCGACAAATGTTGGTTGCTAATTGCCACTGGCCCAAACTCTCGAAAGCGTCACCGCCACCGACGACGGTTTAGGGGCGCAACAGCCTCCGGTGGCGGTGCTTGCGCTTCAGAGAATTTGGGGGGATATTGTTTGCTTTTTCGATTGGAATTATCATTAAAAGTAAGTCCCTCACCCAGGCTTCGCACCATCATCATTCATAGAGCGATCGCAGAGTTGCACCGTGGCACTCGCTGGTGCTTACAGACAACAACCCATGTCAGCTGCAGCAGCGCTACGTCCCATCCGTCTCCCAGCCAGCAGCACTGCTCCATGCACACCCAGCACCGACGTGGCACCGACCACACTTGAAACATCATCCAAAACACCGTCGCGTTCGTCGAGTCGCAACAGCATGGCGTCTCGCATCCCGGTGCCGTTGTCACGACCATCATCGTTGCAGCAAATCAACAAATCCACCAGTTCCAACGGATCGCTGCCGCCCAAATCCACCAGCCGATTGTCGACCACCAGTGGCAGTTCGACCACCACCACCATCACCACATCGAGTGGCAGCGGTGGCGGACGTGCGCCGAGTCCGAAAGTTGTGCGACCGCGGTCGATTGCGCCGCCGAAAAAGACGATCGCGGTGACAAAGACGGTGATGTTGCGATGTCAGGCCAAGTTGCCCGTCAAGCCATCCACACTGCACGTCGACGACAAACAGCTGGGCACCGAAAAGTACGACTCATTTTTACATTAGGTCATATTTGAGGAAACTAATAAAACAAATTTCTACAGAAGCACGCGTCGCACGGGCAACAGTCCACCGAAACGCGTTTCTTCCGTTTTTCTGAAGAAGCAGCCACAAGCGGCGGCACGCAAGTGAATTTCGTTTTCTTGACGACAAGAAAATGAAATGAATGATCATGTTTTATTTTATAAATTTCTGAATTTTTGCTCGTTCTCACTGTTGTGGTGTGTGTTTTGTTCGTGCATCTACGTGTCATAATATTATTCGTGCTTTTATTCGCTTGTGTGATTGTAAAAACAATTGTTATAGCAACAAGCAGAGCTATATTCCCTCTATTCGCGTCTGTGTAATATTCTTGACTTTCTTGCTTTTTTCTGATTCCGCCTATTTTATCTCTCATCAGCACAATCGGAGAGCGAGTCTCTATTTTTCAAACATTTTTGTGCTTCGTTGCCGACGCTGCTTATTATTCTGTCTCACGAATCTCTCAGTTTTTCTGCGCCACCTATCACGGTGTAACCCATCATTTTCTACCTTTGACGAAAAAGTTTTATTCACGCTTTTCTAGCGTATTCGAAAGCCAATTGACATTTCTTTATCTGTTGAACACACACAATTCCGGTTACTGTACAGTACATTGTTTTCTATGTCTTCTTGTCGTGATGATTTGTTCATTTTGAACGCCAGTTTTAAGGAAAATGATTAGCTCCCTATTTATTTCGGTCATACTGTGTTGAAAAAAGCGGAAAAGGTACTGAACAATTATATAACTGAATTCACTATATTATTGATTAACTGGTTGTCAGCCAATAACCTGCGAAACTTGTACCGTAGACTACAGTCAACACAACACAGTGCAATGCTTCTGTGTTACTTTCCACGCTATCAGTGCAGCGGCATCCTTGATTTGATATTTGAACTCCAACAAAGTATTATATTGAACAGCGATGTAGGACAACAGCTAGATTACTGTATGTGTGCAGTGTGATCAAACTGTTATCGTACTGTGCACAACTGGGCAGTTTTTGTTATTGCATCTTGTTATCCTCAGCTCGCTCTTTTTCTGCGTTACAGAATTTTGCTAGAAAAAACGGTGGTTTCTCGTGTTTGTAAAATCAAATTGTTCAAAAATGATCTAAGTCTGAGACGTATTCGTGATACCGTGCGATTGTTCCATGTACAACAATGGCTGCATTTTACAAAGCTCGCCGTGCTCGTGAAATGTCATGTGAAATGTGGCCCAAAAATTTTTCGAAAGGGTGATAAACTAGCATCCGATAACTTTGTTTAGCGCTCATGTGTGTCGCTGTATTTTTGCTGCGCCTATGGCAAGTTGAAGAAATAAAAAGTCACACTGTAAAACGTCAACCAAAACCACCAAGGGCCATGCCCCACCAAGGATCAATTCCAAGAAAAAAATGCGATTATGGAAAGAGTTCCCAGAGTGCTTTGCGATTGGGGATTCCCAACAACAAGAAAAAAAGCGGAAATAGGCGCCTTATGTCCATGTCGCTGAACAATGTTGATAAAGACGACTGTCAGTGGTGGCACACACATGTGAAACTCAAACACTCAAGCAGTCCATTTATAACGGTGACGGAAACAAGAAACAAAAAGTTATTTTCTGCTTTTGTCCAAGACCATCGGTGAGGTGAGTTGCACATCAAGTTCAACGGTCTAACAATCCTCACATCTCGATAAAATACTCTTCGCAGATGCTGTTGATCAAAAAAGGAACAGTTGTGAACGACGATTGTAGCCAGCTGGCTGATGTTTTGGTGCAAGATGGAGTTATCAAGTGAGGTCTACTTCGCTTGTTCGATCAAGGCTGGGTGCTGAAAGTTGCCGGATTTTCTTAAATCCTTGAGCCTGATTCAGGCAAGTGTCACCAAATATCGTTGTTCCAAAATCAGCAGATGTGACTGTTATCGATGCCAAGGACAAGCTCGTCATACCAGGTGCAGTACAGTACAGCACTTGAAATGCGTTTCCGAAAAAAACCCAAAATTTCACAGGCGGTATCGACCCTCACACACATCTGGAGTTCCCCAACATGGGCACCGTTACGTCCGATGACTACTATCACGGCACGCGCGCCGCATTGGCCGGAGGAACCACTATGGTTCGCTTTAGGATTCAGGCAAATTGATACAGTACCCGTTACACTGATTTCCTTAAGGTAATTGACTTTGTGGTACCAAATCGTGGGCAATCAGTGCTGGAAGCCTATAACCAGTGGCTGGCCAGGGCCACACCCAAAGTTTGTTGTGATTTTGGGTTCAGTGTCGCGATAACAAGTTGGAGCGAGACGGTGGCACGAGAGATGGAGGTTCTGGTGAAGGAGAGGGGTTAGTGCTCAGCTGGTTAGGTGGATTGTTAACATAGCGATGACTGAGATAAAATTAGTATGGCAAATCGGAACACCCTGATCATTCAGGCACACAACTGGCACCAAACATTCAGGTGTCAACAGTTTCAAATTCTACATGGCCTACAAGGACACGCTGATGATCAACGACAGTGACATGCTCTCGGCCCTCAAAGTCTGTCGAAAACTCGGTTGGTTGATGATTCGATTGCTCAGTGGTTCGGGTTGTTGCGACGAGATCGGTACCCCCTGTTAAATCAGGGTGATTGTAATAACAGGTGCGTTGGCTCGCGTGCATGCAGAAAATGGAGATGCGATCGATCAACGAGAGAAGGAGGTGCTGGCAGCCGGAGTTACCGGGCCCGAAGGGCATTCACAAGCCAGACCGGAAGCGGTGGGTCGGAGAACTTTGGCGGAATTTGCTTTGCGATGGCGCGTCACCTTGTAGTATGGAAGCGTAGCCAGTTGAAGCGCGCACGCATCGTGAATTCAGCCCGGGATTTCAGCTGCAAGATGAAGCCACGAATCGAGCATGTGTGCTGGCATCAATGGCCAACTGTCCGTTGTACGTGGTGCATGTAAACAGCAAGGGATCGGCACGCTGCATCGCTGAGCACAAATCTAAAGGTCTATTTTCGTTATCATGACCGACCTTGTTATAATGCCCACCTTGTTATCATGCTCTGTTGGCACGCTCATTCTTGTTATCATGCCCATATCCGTCTGCTTGCCCAGGGACCATTACTGACCAACCGACCACTGGCAGGTTCAATCGTGTTTGGCGAGGCGATCGCTGGGGCGTTGGCCAGAGATGGTCGAGCGTATTTCGACACCGATTGGAAATACGCGGCTGGTCATTTGTGCAGTCCACCGTTGAGCACAGATCCGACCACGCCACAAACGTTGATGGAGCTGCTGGCTAGGTTGGGCAACGCATTGAACTTTCCACCGACACAAATTTGCACCGATAGCACCTCGAATGTTGTCGCAAATTGATAATGACCAGCACTGCAATATCAAGACACCGATTGCTTTAATCGTGACCAGCATAAAAATTGTCCGTTTGTCGCATAACTTTTACGCTGGTCAAAACTAGGATCCGCGAATCTCTACAGGTTACATAACCAGGCAGCACCGATCCGATCACCGCGTTTCACATCCGTTAACTGATCTCTCGAACATGGACACTTATTGAAATACCAGCTGCGTTCCAGTGACCATCTGCAATTGACCGGCAGCGACAATTGTTCATTCACGTTGGAGCAACGTTGGCGTCTGGGCAAGGACGATTTCACGAAAATCCCCAACGGCGTGCACGGACTGGAGGACCGCATGTCGTTGGTGTGGCATTTGGGTGTGGCCGCTGGACGGATGAATGCCAACCGATTCGTGGCAATCACCAGCAGCATGGCTGCCAAGATATTCAACTGTTACCCGAGAAAGGTGGTCTGCCTCAGTTTTGTTTTTGAGATGCACAGTGAGCTCTGGCCCACGCGCACGTCTCATGTTTCAGGGTCGAATAGCGGAAGGATGCGATGCCGACCTGGTGATATGGAACCCCAATGCATCACGAACAATTTCAGCCAAAACACACCATCACGCACTGGATTTCAACATTTTTGAAGGTGAATAGATTTTTCATTAACGGCATTCTCAAACATATAATTTTCCCACCGACAGGTATGACGTGTTACGGAGTGCCCGAGGTCACCATATGCAATGGGAACGTTGTGTGGACTGGTGGACAATTACAGGCGCAAGCCGGCAGCGGTCGATTGATAGACTTGGCACCCAATTGTCCGGTTGTATACGATGTGATCAGAAACAGGGAGACGGTTTGTCATTCACCTCGCATGTGTTTAGACAGTGGTGAAGGCGTCAGAAAAGTCAACCGCACCCGGAGGTCTAGCGCCCAGCATGCTGCCAGTAGATTCCCTTCAAGAGGAACATCCGGGAACAAAATCAAATGTGGACCAGCCCAATTTCTACCTGCGCATTCAGGCAACTCGCCTGATGACGAGGGCGGTCAAGGCGCAGAATGTTTCGCACGATATTTACCCCTGCCTCACTATAGAATTTCGCTTTTCTTTTTATTTCGATGTGCAACGAATTGTTCATGCTTAGCTGCTAAATGGTTCAAGGTCTGCTTGTCACGCTGGAATAATTCGTTGAAATTCGAAATATAAAGAAAAGCGAAATTCCATAGTTAGTGGTGTTGCACTCTTCATGCGAAACATTCATTCGCCTTGACACCTTTTCGATCAAGCAGTTTGCCTGAATGCGCAGGTATAAATTGGGCTGGTCCGCGGCACACTTTGTTCCCGGATGTTCCTCTTGAAGTGCATCACCTGGTCGCATGCTGCAGATTGGGTTCTTGGTGCGTGAGAGTTTAATAACGCCCTGAACAACATTCAAATGCGTGCAAAGTTTGGAGGCGGTTTGAAATGCGAAAGGGCCCCTCTAAGACCGACCTGATTTTTCAGACCCGGATGTTCAAGAAAGTGCCTCGCTAGTCGATAGTCCCAGCCTCTACACGTGGTTCAAACAGCATTGCGTTTTATACAGGGCTTGAGTATTATTTTAGGAGTATATTCCTGGCAATGTCAGTATTATTCGCGCAATATAACGCACGACTAGAATACAGCTGCTCACGAGACTGAAGGGCATCACTTGTCTCATCTTAGTCAAATTATGTCACTCGAATAAAGCTACGTGATGACCTGTTGTGGGAATGTCAAATTATACAGACAGGAAGATCTACAACAACAACCATTTGACAGAATGGAAAACATAACCGAATCTTGGCAAAACAGGGGATAACCACTCGAATCAGTCTGGTTTGTAGAGCGCATGATAGTTCGGGAACAGTTTGCGCAGCAACTCGAGTTGGCTGACGGCCAGTTGCAGCGGTTCTTGTGACTCGGCGACACGACGAATGCCACAATTTGGGATCAGGGTACGATCTGGAATATGTTCGGGCACGAGCAGACGTTGACGCACACCCACTTGGCAGCCGTCACCCAACGTCACATCGCGACCAATGTGCGCTGAAACGGGTTCATCTTGATCGTTGGGTTTAGACCAACCAGACGGGGTTGGTCTTAGGCCGACAGCAAACGTCTATCTTGGTGACCGCCGTTTTGCCCACGACAGGCGAGTCCATCTCAACTGATTTTGACTCCTTTCATTATAGCCTGTTGATTATATTTCGACATAGTGTAATATAAACCCCGCTCAGCGATGTTTGGAGCGGGCTGGGTTGACGCCATTCTAAATGAATGTTTCAGGCATTGCCGATTCAGGCAAAAACCGGTTGAACATTGCTTGCAGCGCGGTGCAAAACACGTGGCCAACCATCGCACAACACCAACAATGTTCAATTTCCCTGTGCCTGAATTGGCAATGTCTGACATTCATTTAGAAGGGCGTCTACCCACCCCGCTCCAAACATCGCTGAGTGGGGTTTAGGCAATCCATCGGCTCGTGGCACTTTTTATACACACGGCGCATGCAGCAGCACACGCCATTTTCTAAACAAAATGTGCACTTTGAGCGAGTGTCATAATTTGATGGCCGTTTTTTAATTTACTGTGTTTTCATTAGCTGCTTGATATGACACTTTTCTGCATTGTTGCAAAACTTGGGGATGTTTCAACGGGTAACTGCACAGAATACATGCATTCATTGACGGCAGTAATGTAGCATGCAGCCTGTGTGTGTGGAGTGCCATGAGCGGGCGGATTGCCTATACACTATATCGAAATATAATCAACAGACTATAGTTCATAAATTTTCCGGATTTGTTTGTTTGCACATCGACAGTACATGAAGACTTTACCTTCGAGTTCCACCGAATTCCTGTTCCCAATCTGTCGCGCTTCGATTCCTGGAATCAAAACCTTCGCGATTGCTACTTTACCATCAAGGTTGCAAAATGGCAGGACACAAGTTTTAACGAAAAAATGCGACGCTTACGACAGCCGGTCTCGAAAATGTTTCCATCGCCGATCAATAGCGGAGCGCCGTCAGGATTTCTGAAGCACATAGAATGTTGTCCCGTTTTCTAAAGTCACCTTGTTTATGGAGTTGCAGCAACAGCAAGTCGCAAATGTACTGATAATTTATTAAAGGGAAAGCACCAGTGAAATGTGTGAATTGCAGCGTCCAGTCCAAGAGATCGCCAAAGGTGCGCCAACCGCCCCCTGCGCTTATCACGGGAATTTCTGTTTGATGGGTTACCCATTTGAGACACACTTTCAGATTTGTGCCTCTCGTGGATTTTGTTGCATCACAAATTTCAACCAGTGTAAGAGACATTCATTGGGTGGGGATTGGGGAAAGCTAATCGAAATTACTGATCCAAACTGTCAGTGTGGCCGTGGCCCAAACAAATTTCGTGTTATAAAATTATAACTCCAGAGACACGGGATTGGCAGCCCTCAGCTGGGTCAGTCAAATCGTGCAACATCGATATTCACATTTCTCTCGTTCGGTGACACGTCGTTTTCGCACGATGCCCGATAATTATGTACAGGGGCGGTTAAATTAGTCCGTGCTACCGTGCGTATACCTTTAGAGGTGCACCTTTAGCGATCTGCTAGACGCTTCAGTTGACACTTTTAAGTCGTGCTTTCTTCACAAAACTGCGACTATTTCTTTCAGCAAAAAATAGGGCGCAACTTCCAAAAACATGTCGCTCCCACTTTAACGCAATGTGTTGTTTGCATGACATTCGCTGATCTGCGATAAATTAAGCAAAAGAGATAGGTGAGACACCAACTTGTTGATAATAACCACGTTGTCTTCGATCAGATTGTTTTCCCCGATAATTATTGGTCCGGATTCGGCAAGCAACTGCACGCATGGATGTACGACTGTGCCCGCACCTTGAAACATTAATATAGAGTGAACAAATTGTGACACGATAAAATCAATCAGAATGGCCATAAACATTCGACAACATCTTTCACGCTTTAGTGCACCAGTACCATTGGTGTAGCGACTGTAGTTTGGAGGGGCGGCAACGAAGTGGAACCCACTGTACCAGCTAGGGGGCTATCACTACAGGGGTTGGAGACCGGGGGGAACCTGGATTAACCCGACACCATGTTTTTGGACCAAACAGTAGGCGAAATGAACAGTGATGCGGTTGGTCGGAGCAAGCAAGAAAGGTAGGTGAATAGTTGAATTTGGGGGTAAACGGGTGGGGAAGAAAACCTCCTAAAAAAAACCGAAAATCTCGAAACGCCCCGAGGCACAAGAACCCCGAAAAATATAAAATGCGTGGAAATTTTTATTTGTTGGGAAAGGGGCATGTGGGGCACTGGTTGTACAGTTCGGTCTCAAGTTCATGCAATTCCGTTTATTTATCATGCCTTCCTAGCTGGCAGCCTAATTATAAAAATGGAAAGTTGTGCCAGATTAATATTATCTATTAGTAGAAGACACCATAAAAACGAGAGCTTGATGAAGGCAGCAATGAAAAGGAAAAAACAGAGAAAAAATGAAGGCAAAAAACCGAGCAAGAGTCAATTTAAAAAATTGCGCAAAAAATAAAAAAATTTGAAAAATACTAAATAAACTAAAAACCTAGCCCCATAAAAAGCAGAGAAAAAACGAGTTC
Source organism: Rhynchonema sp. JSB1_4 (assembly GCA_030248065.1). Classification (NCBI taxonomy): domain Eukaryota; kingdom Metazoa; phylum Nematoda; class Chromadorea; order Monhysterida; family Xyalidae; genus Rhynchonema; species Rhynchonema sp. JSB1_4. The sequence goes on from JASAMV010006089.1 coordinate 19,275, forward strand.
CTAGAGAATCGGCTTTTACAACCATTTTCTAGACTGAGAAACTAGAAATTGAATTAACGGAAGAGGAAATTAATAATAGCTGGATAAATGGCTGTCTTGTTTATAAGCCTAACCCTAAGCCTAGGCCTATGACATTGAACTTTTGTTAATGTTGCTTTCATAAGGACAGGTCTTCCTGGCTGGCAACCTAAGCCTCAATCATACCCCAACCATAACCTCCCAACTACATCACAGCCTTTGAACTGGTAGATATATTTGCCACTAAGCCCCAAAATTTTAGCAGCAATTGCCACTAAATCTCGATTTTTTTAGGAATGGGAAATTTTTATCAGGAAGTTGCTACCACTTCGTAGTAGTAGCAAGAAACTATTTTGGTCCCCCATACCTGACATTGCGTTGATCACAACAACCACTAAAGCTGGAGTTATACTTGTCCATTTTGGGCTTGTAGACAATGAGGACAAATTTTTCACATAATTATATTTTGTGATAGAGTTGGAACACTAATTTCGACCAGCGTAAAAGTTGTTCCCCTGTACCAAATGAACAACTTTTACGCTGGTCGAAATTAGTGCTCCAACTCTATCACAAAATATAATCATATCAAAAATTTGCCCTCATTGTCTACAAGCCCAAAATGGACAAGTATAACTCCACAGGGGCTAACTCGAAGTTGGGACCAAGGTTTTCTGATGGATATGTATTTACTTACTCTTCTGGAAGCACTAAATTCGTGCGTGAGGCTCATTTTTGCCCTACAAGGGTCATATATAGGGTTAGAGGTCGGGGGGGGGGGGTACCCGACACCCGACAGCCGACATCTGGAAGTACCCGACACCCGACATCTCAGAAAAAAAGCCGACACCCGACACCCGACAGTTGCAAAAAAACCCGACACCCGACATCTAGTTTTTGAAAAAAACCCGACACCCGACACCTGTTTTTGGACCAAAAACAGGCAAATTTTTGCTCATTTGCATCATGAGTGCAATTTTTTGGCTCAAGTTACTGAATTCAGGTATTTTCACACGAAATAAACACCAAAATGTCACATTCTGCGTCTTCGGAAACATTTGGTTCGAAGAAAATTTTCTCTCAAAATTCTTCTCTCAAGCAATACTGATGTTTTGAACCGTAAGTGTCGGGTGTCGGCTGTCGGGTCCGAAAAAACCCGACACCCGACATCTGGGGGTACCCGACACCCGACACCTACACTTTTTTGGCACCCGACACCCGACAGCGTACATCTCTCTAACCCTAGTCATATATATTGATTTTTTAAAGCAAAATAGCATTTTATCGAAAAATTGCAATTTTGGGGAAAAAATTGGTTTGGGTTGGCTGCCATGCCAGGAACCTACCTACTGGTACCGTACCAGGCGAGAGGCGACAACTTCAATATTGCATCGCATGGAACGAAAGTGGACCCCACCACTCCAGCTACACCACTGCATTCAACCAATGGAAGCCTGATTCCGTGACTGACGACACGACAGGAAGAGGAAGTTATCATTTTTACGAGGCATCGTGATTACACATGCCTGTGGAAGCGTAACTAACCAATTGTTATTTCCCCCGTCAGTGCAGAATTGTCATCCTCGCACATTAGCACACTATCTGCAACCGTCAGTCTGCAAAACATAGGAACAAATCGGTACAGGCAAACTACAGTGTAGTGTAGTGGCATAGAGAATAACACCCATCAGAAACCAGTTTTTCAAAAGTGGTTTCTTCAGATTTAGGCGAGTGAAAGAAAAGTTTGGTGTTCCCCAATAATTGACGCCCCCAATTTTGACGTGGAAAAACACCTATTTTTGCTTATGAAAACCATAAATTGATGGTTGCAATTGATGGTTGCAAGCAGTGTAGTTCCTGGGGGGGGAGGGGGGTCCCCCCTCGGGTACGCTATCTCCCCCTCAGGTGGTACACTATCCCCCTATCTCCCCCTCCGGGTACACTATCTCCTCCAATTTTTGCCTAAAATAGGCATTTTTAGACCTAAAATGGGCATTTTTATACCAAAAATGTGTGATTTTTAGGTCAATGTTCTCAAAAGTCGCCAAAATGCCCTTTTTATGAAGAATTTTTTCAAAAAAGGGGCAAAAATAGGTCAAATTTTCCACCTCAAAAAGTGACTTTTTCCCGAATTTGGGTCTTCCCTCCCCCTTCCCCCCCTCGGGGGTACGCTATCTCCCCCTCCGAAAAAAACGGAGGGTCCGCTATCTCCCCCTCCGGACCAGGAACTACACTGGTTGCAAGGCACTCTCCGGGATGGTTGCAAGATACCTACCCTTCCCCCATCCTCCCCAAGGGGTGGTTGCAAAGTACCGACCCCGGGAATCCTCCCAGCCACTACACTTGAGTACGATGCGGGGTTAGGACCGGAACCGGAGGCGTGAGCCTGCCACTGGTGCTGTAATTCAGGTTACCCAAAAAAGAAAAAACACCGTTTTTAGCGCACAATTGTGGCCAAAGTATACTTGCAGGCGGGAAAACCGGCTTTTCTTTACTTTCGGAAACAATTCTGAAAAACGATGAAGAACCAGGTTAGGGCTCGCAGTGTAGTTCCTGGAGGGGGAGGGAGTCTCCCTCGGGCAGTGGTGTCGTTGGGAAATCAAAAACTCAGGATACCGGATACCCAAAATCCAAATTTTCGGATACCGGATACCCAAAATGAAAAATCTCGGATACCAGAAGGGGTTGCCTCCCAAAATAAAAAATCTCGGATACCCAGGGGGGTTGTTTAAAAAAAGGTCAATTTTTAGAGAAAAATTGAGCAAAATTGGAGTTGGAAGCCCAAAAAACGGTCATTTTTGGGTTATGCTTGCGCCAGCAAGCGATTTTGAGCATTTTGGAGGTAGTGGGCAATTTTTACGGTTTTCGGAAAAGTTTTAGGGCAGGATACCGCTGGACAAAAAGTCAGGATACCGGATACCCCTGGGTGAAAAATCAAATAAACGTAGGTCAAAAACAGTAAAATAGTAAAAATAGGTCAAAATCTTCCTCTCAAAAAGTGATTTTTTTCCCGAATTTGGGTCTTCCCCCCTTGGGGGTACACTATTTCTCCCTCCGAAAAAATCGGGGTGCGCTATTTTATCTGCTCCTCCGGGCCAGGAACTACGCTGGGGCACGGGCACGCACAGGAACCCAACATAACGTATTTTCAACCCATGTTGACGTCAGCACCGTACAGACACTAAAATGGTGCCTTAATGTGTTTTTCACGCTCCTTGTGACAGAAATAATCAAAATAAGCTACTTTCACATGTCGTGCTTTTCATCGAAAACGGTCTCAGGAAAATTTCCCCATGTTTTGCATAAAAGCTCAGTTTTTTGCCTAATACCGGTGTTGGGTTCGTATTGGGTCAGGTGTGTGGTTTTTTCCGGGTGATTTCCGACGCTTTCTGGAGGTGAAAAAACGAAAAAACCGCAGCTGCCTAGAAATGTTTTTCAAAGACATGTTTTTCGTAGATTTTTTTGCTGAATTCAGAAAATATTTTCATGAGCCAACTTTAGCCGAAGGCGCGAGGGATCTTGTTTTGATTATTTTGGTCGTTATCAGTGTCAAAGACACCCTAATACACCATGGCACTACCTGTACTAACGTTAGCATGGGCCGACAACACGTTATTTTGGGTTCCCCTATTCTTATACACCGAGGTTCATTAACTGTTTTTCCCAAATTTTTCCAAAAATCCAAAAATATAAAAAACCGGTTTCTCCGCAAGTATAGTCAGGTGGTTTGGTTTTGGGTATTTATTGTCCGACGCCAACAGGAGGTGAGGTTCCCTGCACTGCACCCCTCCGAGTCCGAGACGAAAGATAACGTAATAACGACTTGTCCAGGTAAGAAAAAGACGAAGACACGAACGTTGCGTTGACAGCAAATCTTTTCGACGGGGCTGTCATCACAATAATCTTGTTGAATTTCGTCGTCCCGCCACTTGGTAAAATATACTATAAATGAATAAAGATAAATAGGGCTCAGGCTTGGTCTTTCTCATTTTTGGCTCCAGGCATACCGTAAAGTCTTTAATACAGCCCCAAGAATACAACTCCCGCAGCCAGTGGTGTCGTTAGGGGAGTTGGGGGTTACCCCCCTGGTATGGGATATCGGCCGGGGGCAGTGGTGTCGTTGGGGTGGGGGGAAGGGGGGGTTACCCCCCTAGTATCCGGTATCTTGATTTTTTCACCCAGGGGTATCCGGTATCCTGACTTTTTGTCCAAGGGTATCCTACCCTAAAAATTTTCCGAAAACGGTAAAAATCGCCCATTTTTACCTCCAAAATGCTCAAAATCGCTTGCTAGCGCAAGCATAACCCCCAAAATGACCATTTTTTGCGCTTTCAACACCGATTTTGCTCAATTTTCCTCTTAAAAAATTGACTTTTTTTGAACAACCCCCCCTGGGTATCCGAGATTTTTTATTTTAGGGAGCAACCCCCCTGGTATCCGAGATTTTTCATTTTGGGTATCCGGTATCCGAAAATTTTGGATTTTGGGTATCCGGTATCCTGACTTTTTGATTTCCCAACGACACCACTGGCCGGGGGTATGGGGTATAGTGATCGGTATCGGAGGGGTATGCCGATACCCGATGCTTGGCAAATGCCGATACCCGATAGTTCATGAAAAAAGCCGATACCCGATACTTCGAAAATAACCCAATACCCGATAGTGCCAAAATACCAACAAAAACACCGCTTTTATAGCAAAACTGAGGTTTTTGGCAAACGTCGCGCGGGATTTTATTGAGATGGCCATTGAGTACTGCCATTGGATGGCCATTTTTTCATAAAAATCGTATTCTGTTGTTGTGTCATGCAACATAAAAATAGCCCCCGACTACATTTTAAAATTATTTTCTGTTCGCAAAACAATGAATATCTGCAGACTCGTTTTTGAGAACTGGTTTTTAATCGCGAAAAGTGTAATGCCCGATAGCTTCTTGGAAGAACATGCCGATACCCGATACTTTTTGGGTGCCGATACCCGATACCTTCCGATCCCTAATGGGGTGTAGGGTTAGAGGTCGGGGGGGGGGGGTACCCGACACCCGACAGCCGACACCCGACATCTGGAAGTACCAGTACCCGACACCCGACATCTCAGAAAAAAAAGCCGACACCCGACACCCGACAGTTGCAAAAAAACCCGACACCCGACATCTAGTTTTTGAAAAAAACCCGACACCCGACACCTGTTTTTAGACCAAAAACAGGCAAATTTTTGCTCATTTGCATCACGAGTGCAATTTTTTGGCTCAAGTTACTGAATTCAAGTATTTTCATACGAAATAAACACCAAAATGTCACATTCTGCGTCTTCGGAAACATTTGGTTCGAAGAAAATTTTCTCTCAAAATTCTTCTCTCAGCAATATTGATGTTTTGAACCGTAAGTGTCGAGTGTCGGCTGTCGGGTCCGAAAAAACCCGACACCCGACATCTGGCGGTACCCGACATCCAACACCCGACACCTACACTTTTTTGGCACCCGACACCCGACAGCCGACATCTCTCTAACCCTAATGGGGTGTGGGACATTTTTCAACTTTTGGAACAAGCACCCCTAAGAAATGACTTTTTGACCCCGAGAAGTACCAAAATTGACCATTTTTCGCCCAAAAATGTCAAAAATCGCTTGCTATCGCAAGAAAACTGTGTTTTAGCACTTTTAGACCACTTTTGATACTTTTAGAAGATTTTTGAGGCCATTTTTTCAGAAACTCCCCGCCTCGGGTATGGGAATTTTTGGAATGTTTAGAGAAACCCCCCTTGGTATGAGAAATTTTTGATTTTTGGGGTATGTATGGGAAATTTACCGAAAATTGGGCTGGGTATGGGAAAATTTCGATATCTCAACCACTGCCCCCAGCCCAGTGTAGTGGCAGGCAGATGGTTGCAAGGTACCCTTGGGGGGGGATGGATCCAGATGGTTGCAAGGTACCCCCCTACCCAGCCTCCAGAAGGTTGCAAGGTACCCCTGGGGTCCGAAAAAAGGGTGTTTTTTGCATGCTTTTTTCTGCAAAATTGGCCGAAAAAATGGTACTTTTTTGCATTTTGGCCGAAAATTTGCCCAAAATAGCTATTATATGGAGGTTTGCGCGCGGAGCGCGCGATTTTTGGGGTTTTGAGGTCGACAAACACCCATTTTTGCTTATAAAAACCATAAATTTATGGTTGCAAGGTACCTACCCTTCCCCCCCATCCCCCCAAGGGGTGGTTGCAAGGTACCTACTCCTTAGGGGGGGGGAATCCCCCCATCCCCCCCCCACCCACTACACTGCCCCAGCCCCAGTGCTGTGGCTACTTCCGAGGGGGAGATACTGTACTCTGCGGCCAAAAAGAGGGAGAGATACCGAGGTACTGTAAACCCAGAATTTTGAGGGAGGGTAAATCCGATTGGGGCGGGGAGAAATTTTAAGGGGGATATAGTTGCAATTTTTCCGGAAAAATAAATTTACTGGAAAAACCCGTTTTTTCCCGAAAAAAACGGTTTTTTCGATATTTTTGGGGGGCCCATATTTTTCCAGTTTTCCAGGCGATTTGGGAAAAATGTGGTTGTGGTCTAAAATTGCTTCGTGACGAAAAGTCATGCTGGATAAGTGGACCAAAGACACAAAAAATGGTATTTTTGGAGAATTTGAGAAACTGACCTCGCGAGTCGCGACTGTCCTTTTTTGGAAAATTTGGAAATCTTTTGGCTATTTCGGCTTAAATAGTTATTTTGGCCTCTGGAAAAAAACGATTTTTTCGTTTTTTTCAGGAAAAAAGGGTTTTTCTCCATTTGCAACTATAGGGGGAGCTACTGCACCATACAGTCACTATTCGTTATGACAATATTCGTTATAACGACATACCGTGAAACCTAAAATACAAGGGGGCTGTATTTTTTCACTGACCCCTTTTAGGGGGCTGTATTTTTGGGGGCTCTATTTTTGGGGGGTTGTATTTTTTTCGCTGCCCAAAACCTCAAAAAATGTAAAAATGTTCCAAAAAATACCGCTAAAATGGAGTTCTGTCAGGGTGTTACTGTTCATTATTGAGTGTTTTTAGGTGCAGATCTTCCATAAAAGGCTTTACGTAATCATATACTCAACCACAAACGTTGTACACAAGGTGTCTTACACAAGAACTTGACTTTACATCCCCCAAGCGCGGAATTCCAAGTTGGGGGGCTGTATTTTTTGGGGGGGGGGGCTCTGTTTTTTTCACTGACCCTTTTAGGGGGGCTGTATTTTTGGGGGCTCTATTTTTGGGAGGGGCTCTATTTTAGGTAATACGGAATTCATTATAACGATAACGATACATTTCAGAGGTGGGGTGGGAATCGGGTCGGCCCGGGTTAGTCTGCCCGAAATGGGGCGACCGCCGAGCGCCGACCATCGAATTTCAATTAAAATCGTGACTTTTTACGGTAAATTAGCCAAAATTTCTTGCGATTCACCAGCTTAGGACCGACTTCTATGCATAATTTTCAGGTATTTTCAAACAAAAACTGTAATATTTGCCCCAAAAAATTTTTCTTCAAAATATCATCAGAAAAAGTCGGGCATTTTTCTTCCATAACGTGTGGTAAGTGCATGTAAAGCACTCACGACACGAAAACAATACTAAACAATGGTCAATGAGTACCAACAGTAGTCAGGTACACACCCGTACACTTCCCCCACGTGGTGTGGGTGCCTTGGTGTGGCTTTGTGACACTCAAGACGGTAAATTTGGGTGAAACTATTGCCTCTTGGTACACGACCAATGCAAATATGTGACAAACAGTGTAAATATAGAGTGAATATCACACCGAATCACTGCTTTCGGGTCTGTTGCATGGATAAATGCATGCCCACCCAGTCACATGTACATGTGTAATCATATGAGAGGCCATGTGAGTGTGTGCACTATGTCTAGATGCCACAAAACAACGATTATGGCACCCAATACACCCATGGTAGGGTCGGGTGATGTTAACAGTAGCAATTTTTATGCAAAAAATAGCACTTTTAGAGCAAAAAAATAGAGAAATTTTCGAATTTTGAAATAATAAAAAAAATTTTTTTTTTAACTTTTGGAACGAATTTTTTTTTTAAAAAAAAAATTTTTTTTTAATAAAAAAAAAATTTTTTTTTTAAAAACCACTGGGTGGACCGACACAAGCCAAAAATCATGAAACGTTTGTGAAACATTACTGTCCACAAAAGGCGGAACGCCGTCTGAGACTGGAAAGGCGGAACACCGTCGCCAAAGCAGAAGCGGTGTCGTTACGGTAACGAGAGCCAATCGCCGGAATAAGCACTAGACGGCCCGCCAACTTTTGGCAGTGGAGAGCGTCCAACGGCATCACTTTTGCTTGACGACGGTGTTCCGCTTTTCCGGTCTCCGGTCTGAGAGGGTTTCTGAGCCGTAATGTTTCACGAAAAATTGAAAGACGCTCTGGTGGGCGGAAAATGAACAGAACTGAAATAACGTGAAAATTCGGGGCACTTGAACCACGGCACTGACTTCGAAAATCTGAAGTTTTGGACAAAACTAGCTCAGGTGTTGTGCGGAAACGCAGGAACGGCTGTCCTTTGGCTGAGCCCAAAACCACACCACTTTGAGGGGTAGACAAGACACATCTTCCTGGCTGGCTGGACAAGTAAATCTTGCTCAACTGAACTACTCAACTTGTCAACAAGAACACATCTCAAGTCTAAGTGTGGCATTTTCGAAACGGTGTAAAGCTCAGTTGGGTGTAAAGGTCGGTGTAAGCTCGGTCGGTGTCAGCTCGGTGTAAACATGAAACATTCCACGTTAACAGCAGGCAATGTTTCATGTTTACACCCAGCTGACACCGACCGAGCTTTCGACTGAGCTTACACCGACCTTTACACCCAACTCACCTTTTCGAAAATATCACCCAAACTATCCATATCCATCTCCCCCTCCACCCCAAATCACTTCAACTGGTTGATCGTCTCATTCAACTCAGCCCAATCGGCCATTGCTTTCATTTCATCTCACTTCTTCCAAATTGACTGAAGCGGGATCACTTCATTATCAAATAGAAACCTTCAACTTCTACGAGTCGTGTTCTGTTGAAAACATTGCGATGTAATCCAGTTATGCAGATACGTAGATTATATCGTTTTCGTTACGGTGTTCTGCCTTGTTACCGTATACATACATACAGTAACCATTTGCTTGCGGGGGTGACCCGCCTTGCACTTGTATGGTTGTCTCACCTTGTTCAATCATGCGCATCGCACACGCGCGCGCAACACACTGCAAACAACACACATGCACACACACACACACAAACGCGCCAGCCAGCTGTGCTGACTGCGCTGCTGTTTGTTTGTTTATAAGGCACGTGTTTAGCAGCAGTGTAGTTCCTGGTCCGGAGGGGGAACAGACGTACCCTCCACTATTTTCGGAGGGGGAACAGACGTACCTACCTGGGGGGGAAGGGGGGGGGGAAGTCCCCAGGGGGGGGGGGGACGGAAACAAGTCATTTTTTGAGGTCGAAAAATTGGACTATTTTTGCCTTCTTTTGCGAAAAATCCCCTATAAAAAGGGTATTTTGGCGTTTTTTTGGAGGTTTCACCTAAAGTTTACCTATTTTTGGCCTAAAAATGCCTATTTTAGGCCTAAATTTGCCCATTTTAGGAAAAAATTGGGGGAGCAGACGTACCCGGAGGGGGAACAGTGGGGCAGGCGTACCTCGGAGGGGAACAGACGTACCCGAGGGGGGGGGTCCCCCCTCCCCCCCCCAGGAACTACACTGTTTAGCAGCTTGGTCAACACGGCTTTATAGCCGAAACGGTAAGTAGTCGGACTCACAACCGGAAGGTCGAGGGTTCGAGTCCACCTTGGGCCCTCGAACCTTTTTTCGCACAAAACTTGTCCCGGGACTTTTAGTCACCTCAGCCCGGGCCCGGGCCAGCACCGCGGGACTTTTAGTCACGGGCCCCGGGCCCCGGGGCTTTTAGTCCCCTCCTCCCGGGCCCGGGCCCCCGGGACGGTTAGTCGGTCCCCCGACCGGGCCGGGCCGACTTTACCCGGCCCGTTTCCGATCTCTGGTTAAAATCTGAGCCAAAAATTCGGGGCCGGGCCGGAAGATTTGGGGGCTTGAGCCGGGCCGGCCGGCCAAACCCGGCCCGATTGCGACCTCTGAAAACGTAGTATTTTCCGCGCGACGAGTGACTAATTAAATGGAAATCCACCCCAATTCAAATTGCCGCCAAAAACCAATGCCAGAGAATAAAGGGCGCTTGCGTATCAATCTGATCAATCTTCCCAGCTCGTGCCGCGTCGCGTGATGCTTTCGGGGACGACACGACAACGACACTATCGAGTTCGGGACTTAGACTTGCCAATGCGCACGTGTGGGCGTGGGCCAGAGGTCAGGATCACGGGGCCGTTTAACGCAGTGTTGGAGGTGGGGGGGGGGTTGGGGGGGGGGGTGGCGCCCCCCAGTACAGTAGGTATCCCCCCTCGCCTGGTACAGTAGGTATCCCCCCGATGTTTGGCATGGTACAGTAGGTATCCCCCCCGATTTTCACCCCGGTACAGTAGGTATCCCCCCCTGATTTTGCCCCGAAAAGTGCCAATTTTTGACCGAAATGGCCGAAATTAGTGCAAAATCAGTGTTTTTTTCCTGAAATACGAAATTCGCGCGCTACGCCGCGGATGCTACGTTTTCACACGATTCCACACATAATAAACGCATAAAAAATTTCCGCCCGAACCTAACCCCCCCCGACCCCCCGATGAGTCTAGCGGGGGGGGGGGTAGAGTCCCCTAGGTACAGTAGGTCAGTTCCGCCCCTCGCCTGGTACAGTCAGTCAGTTGCCGCCCCTCCCCTGGTACAGTAGGTCAGTTCCCGCCCCACCTTTAACTTTTACCCAAAACATTCATTTTTGGCTTAAAATTGCATAAAATTAGCATATTTGTTTTTTTTCTGCACAATCAGGCGAAAGATCGCGCGCTGCGCGCGGAATTAGTGTTTTAGCCCTCATTTTCTTCAGTATTTAAACATAAAAAATTTCGGTTTCCAGATGAAAAAGGGCCCCCCAATTGGTACGACCCCCCCTAGCTCGGCTGGTACAGTAGGTCGGTTGCCGCCACCGCATTTTGGGTGGTACCGGTATGAGGTATCCGACCGCCTGGGTAGCTACACCACTGGCCCCCCTCCGGGTACATAACCCCCCCCCCGGGACATAAAGCGGTGGTGCCGGTGGTGTCCCCCCCTCTCCGAGCGCGGTACAGTAGGTATCCCCCCTGCAAATTACCTCCAACACTGGTTTAACGTGGACCGCAGGACCGTACGACCGTAGCTTTTTGCTACGGTAGAAAAAGTGTCTGAGCCGCAGCCGCGCACGGAGACCGCTATCGGCTATGGGCTACGGTGGGCCACGGTGGAGTTAGAACGAACCCGCCTGAGCGTCGCCGCCAACCGATATTTTGGCAATAAATTGGGGCAAAATGGTGCAAGGCATGATATCCAATGATGTCAAAATACTTTCCCGTCGCCTTCTGCACCACTGGAACTTTCCAGGAAAAGATTTACGTCGTTTGCGAAAGCGATTGGTCTGTTTTGGTCGGGTCCCCCGGTCCCGTCTGCGGGAGTGCTGGCTTTTTTCGAGGCTC